>JANRMR010194572.1:0-10384 GCA_025434825.1 Bergia sp. 'catenularis'
GTACAGCAACATATACACTAGGTCATAGTTTTGCATTTTGTTTTTGCCCTGTTCCAATATTGGCAATTTTTAAAATAATACTCCTGGAATTTTATTTTTCAATAAGTGTACGAACCCTGCTTATACAAATATTGACCAGTGATTAAAACAGGAACCAACTGCCTGGCCTGTTTTAACGGGTAACCCATTTTACACCCTGGTTGGTCTGTATAAATTTTCAAACCCACAAATTGAAAATCCACATGAAAATGTTAACAGAAGACAAACTTCAATTATTATTCCTCCAAAAGTAAACAAAAGTTTTAGATTAGTGCCTACATGGGGGATAAATGTAATGTATGTGTTGAATCAGTGAGCCCAAATTTGACAGAGTAATAACTTGGCACTCAAAAGTGATGCCGGCGGATCAAGCAAAACTTTGCAGTAACAACATGGTGTAATCTTGTTAAAACATAAATATTGGTAGCAAATTTATGTGTGTTTTGTAATATAAAGAACAATCTTAACTATACAACATGCCTCACATGGTAATTCTAATTCGAGCAAATGTACGTAGTTCTTGCAGCCCTGTTTGATTTTAGCAACTTGAACAGAATTTGTAGCCAACCAACTGCAAGGCTTTTGCTAACAGTTACTTATCCCTTTGACACACAAAATTGACAAATGATGAATTACTAAATTCTCATTACCAGGTTCATTCAACAGTTTCTTGGAACATCTGCCTCCCCTCTGGGGTAACATTGATTGAAGCACAGAATATTCAAAAAATCAATTTGTGATAATGCCAACAGTAACATTTATTTGCACTTTAAAAACTACTGCATAGACACAGCTATAATAACATAAAGCACACAAAAATGTTAACTTGAAACGAAATGAAATGATAATTACTGAAACATTGTCAAAAATATTTTGGGTAAAAATTGTGGTCTGAGCTCATTAACCTAGTGTATGTTTTACACAATCTTTGGCAGGAAAAATGTGTACAGTAACAAAAAATATAAATTATTCTGAAAATACACAATTTTACAAATAGGAGAAAATTTACATTGAAACTGTTTTTAGCAACAATTTAGAACATGGACAGGTACGTCCAAATTAAATAGATGATATATATACATATACACTTTAAACGACCATTAAAAAAGCTCTCATTAAAAAGCAAAAAATGCCCTTCAAAATTTTCCGTCAAATATACACTTGCACCTTTGGACCACAGATAATCTTTCAAATTTTAAGTGCAGAGGTTGAAACCTCTGAAACTCGCACTTATTTCCAAAAAACCAACTCCAGTTCTACTAGTTTTAGTTGTTTCACTGATCAAACCTTCGATTTTGCTGTCCAATTAATTACAGAAATATACGTTAAAACGATCAAAGCATTTTCAAGATGAAAAATATAGTGAATTCTATTTGGATATTTTTTACAAATAAACAAACTTTCAAGCTTTTTGAATAAACTTGTCAAACCTACATTTTTCCATTTCTGAAATTTATTTTTTTGACTCATTTATTGGGTGTTTGTAAATCAGTTTTTAGCATCGCGTCAACATTTGTTACAAACCCAAATTGTCCCCAGCGACCATAACACCTGAGCCACCCAACTTATCTTTCCTATACACATTTGGCTTTTGTTAACAAGCCAACAGAGCCCGTTTTTTCGATTTCGTGATAGTATGACAATACAACGGCCAAGTTGAAAGAGCAATCAAATTTAAATGCAGTTCAAAATTCTCGAGATAAAAAAAGGCAAACTTAAAAAATCATCTTGCATCACTTTACGCTTTATGCGATTATATTTCACTTACCTGAAAAAGAAAACTCTGATAAAAATTGGTTCCCTCTGCAAAGTGTCACTTTTTCTACATTTTTCCCCTTGTCACAGCTGCGTTTTGAACTTCGAGAAAAGCACCGAGTGGATAAACATCATGGCGACTTTTCTTACCAGAATGTAAAATTGACCTGTGGCGCGCAACTGGCCTATAACATAGACCAATCTGGTACCTCCTGAAATTGAGTAGTTCTAGGCTCCCTCCTGTGAGGGGCAGGAGAAACGTTTTCCGGAATTTTTTTTTTTTTTGCAATTGGGCAAATCTCTGTGTCTGGCGAGAACAAATTTTTGTGATTTGGAGTAACCTAAACGGGAACTTTTTTTGCAATTTGATGGAAAATTAGTCACAGGAAATAAGAGAAATGACCAAACTTTATAGATTTACCTATCTTTTGTAGGGACGAAACGCTCAATTATCGCACTCCTCGTGTGTAGAACCGGGAACTTTTTTGCGGGAATTTTTTTTTGCGAATTGTCCAAAAACCCGCGAAAAGTGCAAAAATAAACTCCCGCGAAAATAAAGTCCTACACGGTATTCATTTGTTTGTCTAAACTTGCGGAAGTGACGTCATATCTACATACAATAGTATGTTGCAAGCATCCAATAAAGTTTTACCAAAGTCGGATTTGAACACAAGGCGCCACAAAAACCTGTACTAAAATGATGCCTTTGGCCTGAATAATCATTAAACTGTTTCAGAAAAAAAGGTATTTTTTGAGTCGTTTGTCGCTGGGGAAGGCAAAATCTCCGTTAACTCGAGAAGAATGAGTTTTCATTCAACACGGACAGCAACGGAGCTCGCTAGGTGTGCAAAACGACGGATGAACTAATAACACCAATGCGAAAAAATCTTGCTTGCGAAAGCAAGGTTGGAGAAGAGTAATCAGTTATGAATTCAAACCAGCCATTTCACATTCTTTATAAGCCACTCGAAGGAGAAGTATGGTTATAAACTAGAAATTCTCAAAGTTATAAAAAAGACTCTGGTTGGGGGATTAGGAAGAATTTTTTGATGCAATGTTGACACGAACTAAGCGTAATCTTTTCGATGAATTTTTTTTAAGACTTTCAATTACTATCTCCTTACGACTGCAACAAAAGTTTTTAAAATAATAAAATAATCCACCCATGAGGGGTTCTCTGCCTCCTTATTTGATTGAGACGTCAGCAGGGTTCCATCAGTCGCACGGCTGCAATTTAGAGTGTTAAAACTGTTGTTAACTGGTACATTTGAGGATTAGTAACAAGGCAATATACAAGTCATGTTTTCGCAAGAAACGATCTTTTATTATGTATGTCACTCACATCGAAAGAGCCCGTAATTCGAAGATTCTAGCTTTAATCATTATGTGACAAGATCCCAGAAACTCGCAGGCCACGTAAATAATCACGATGGAAGATATGAGTCCAGATCAGTGGTCACATTCCCACATCATCCTTGTGCCCAAATCGGGAAATTTTTCACTGACAGATAACTACAGGGGCATTAGTCTAACATGCATTGTTGCGAAGATGTACAACAAAATGATCCTGAACTGTCTAAGACCCGCCATTGACCCACTTCTAAGGAACAACCAGAATGGATTCCGAGAAGGTCGATCTACAACGTCTCAGATACTAGGATTTAGGCGTCTTATTGAAGAGATTAAGTTGAACAATCTAACGGTAGCCGTTACGTTCAGTGATTTCAAGAAGGCCTTTGACTCCATCCATCGAGGAAAAATGTTCAAAATACTGAAGGCATATGGAGTTCCTCCTCTACTGTTAAGGGCTATCATCTCCATGTACAGCAAGTCGCGAGCCAAGGTTATCACGCCAGATGGTGAGACAGACTGGTTTGACATCACAACAGGTGTGCTCCAAGATGACACCTTGGCACCCTTTCTGTTTGTAATAGTCCTAGACTATGCCCTACGGCAGGCCATCAACGGAAAAGAAGAGGAGCTTGGATTTACGATCACCAAGAGAAGATCTAGGCGCCACCCTGCAGTCACTGAGACGGACCTCGACTGTGCTGATGACATTGCCCTATTGTCAAATGTGGTCGAACAGGCACAGAAACTACTTTCGCGAACAAAGTATGAGTGACAACTCTCCACTTAAGATCTCGGATGGAACAGAACTGAAGGAAGTACAGGACTTCAATACTTAGGATCCTTCATCGATTCTACAAAGAGAGACATAAAAGTAAGAAAGGGCAAGGCCTGGAAGGCCCTGAACGACATGAAGAAGATTTGGCGTTCCAAGATGTCCAGGGATGCAAAACTGTCGTTCTTCAGAGCCACTGTAGAATCTGTTCTTCTTTATGGCTGTGAAACCTGGTCCCTGACCCCTACCATCACAAAGGCAATGAACGGTTGCTACGCGCGCATGTTGCAGGCGGCCCTGAATATTCCCTGGCAGAGCCATGTCTCCAATGATGATCTTTATGGAGGCCTGCCAAGAATAGGGGACATAATTACGGTACGAACGATGCAGCTTGCTGGGCATTGCCAACGCCATCCCGACCTTCCAGCACACAAACTCATCCTCTGGGAACCAACACATGGTACAGAGGTCGTTGCAGGCCCAAGGCAACATTGCTCGACGTTCTAAAGCGGGATACCGGCGTTGAATCTATTCAAGAGTTGGCGGCACTGATGCAAGATCGCGAGTGTTGGAAGGAGCTTAGTTTGGCTCGGCTGTGGCCGATGTAGTAATAGTAGTAGTAGTGTGCTTATTTCAAGCGTGTTCACATTTGTTTTTTTGTTTTTTTCTGCCAGGCTTTAAAGTGAAATGATAACGAGCTTGACAGGTCGTTATTAAGAGGAGCTGTTAAAAAGAGTAGAAGCCCTAGTTTACTACCTTGAGGTATGCCAGCGTGGGAGCATGCTCAATCGAACTAGAGTTCCTAAGCTTAACTCGCTGCATACGGTCTATATAGAAAGTTGGAGAGCCAAGTTTTTGAATCAGTATAAAGAGGTCGATTCATTCAAAAGTTTTACTAAAGTCTACTCTAGGTAACATATTCTGAAACACTGACTGCGGCGGTATAAATTTGATAACCCGCTTGTTGAAGCGCCTTTATAACAACCGAACTGCTCGGGGTTGATCTTGTCTTTGGTGTCACTTATCAATAATTCTAGCACCTTAGCAAGGAATTACGTCTACACTCTTTTTCTTTATAAGAATAGTGTTTTTCATGCCCGGGCTGAGTATTCTTACTTTTCTGCTGATTTTAGGCTGGAAATATTCTTGTGATATTCTTAAAATACATACATTGTGTTCGAACTGTCAATCATGTGTATAGGACTAGAGGGTTTTATCGTTTTGTTACCTGATAGCTGGTTTTGTTAGTAGGACTAGTTTTGGATTTGTTAGAAAAAGGAAAGATTTTTGTATCATATTTTTCAAAGATGTGGTAGAGTCTATTTGAAAAGTTGTGTGATTCTATTGTATGTTATTTTCAAAAGGCCAAATTATTGGTTCATAACAAAATTTCAGCCTTGAGTATGTCCTTAACATTATTCTTAAAAATTCGCCAATTTCAGCCTAGTTATTCTTATAAGATACATTCTTATAAAGATAAAAGAGTGTAAATTCAGAATCACAGCTAGGAGAAATTTCTTTAGGAATCGGTAGAATGTAAGATATTTTCCATACTAATGGCATACCCCAGTAGAGACTGGTTAAAGTTATTATTTATTGGGTTAACAAGTTCATAGTCAAGACATTTTAGCAGAAGAGGTATTATATTATTGGGGCCACAGGCTTTGTATGGGTTGAGTTTGAGCAGTTTCTTGCAAACTTGATGGGGCTCATCACAGGCATTGGTTCAGATGCAGAAAATAACGCTCGTAGCTCTTGCGTGTTCAAGGTTGTCACCAACAAGCAGAAAAATTGTTTTAGGTAGATTTGCTAATGAGCTCCCAGAACAGGTGACATCGTCCTTTTCAAAAACTTTAGGGCTCACTTTGGACGGTTTTCAAAACAGTTTATTGGTAAATGTCCACCAGTTCCGGCTGTTGCTTTTTCGCAGATGTTCAGCTTTCTGTGATTAGAATTTCTTTTTTTTCAAGGATAACGTGGTCTTAATTTTGTTTCTATGAAATGTTCAATTTTTTGTTGTATCACCATTGCTTTAGGCTTTCTATCGTTTCGTGAGAAGGTTTTTGTTAGAGCCGGTCGTCCAGAGTTTATCAGTGTGGTGATGATTGTTGTAAATACTATAAGTATTTATAAATACTAACCTCAAACTTGGGAAAGTCATTATTAAGTTTTCTGAGATAAATGGCGCCGTGACCTTCCTCTGTAGTGTCATCGTTGGAATACCAGAGCCTGCATCCTTCAACATTTATCCCCTCTGTGTCCCAGGCCTTTTAAGGACAAACAGATATGACGATACACATTGAGGGTGTAAGTGTATAATAAATATTGAGCACGCACAATCATTAATCATTGCTTTCAACTTTAAAATTAAAACTTACAAGAATATTAGAGAATGTATTGTTTAGAGCACATGCAGTGTTTTTGTGCTTTTGTTTTAGAAAAGGTGAAAACAGCCTGACATTAATAACAAAAAAGCTAACACGCCGGGGAGTAATAAAAAGGAATTCTTGGGGAAATGGAAATAGTAAAAAATTCCCCCGAATTGATATTTATCCTTTGAACATCCAAAGTTTTTTCACAAAAAATTAACTCAGGAGGGAGACCGAGTTGACCCCCACCTTCCCCACCTTCTCCTCCCCCTCCCGTGATATTCCATACGGTTACACATAAAAGATCAAATTTTGAGCATGTTCGCAGCTTTAAGCTAGCTAATGACTTTCCATAATAAAAATCAAGTTCTAATTAGCAATTGCTGCTATAACAAAGGCCATTTCACATAAAAATCCGCCATCTTGGCTATCATTTTGTTTATTTTAGCTAAACTGCAACAAATGTTTATGAGCATAGAAGAACACGTGTATTTACAGCCTCGGAGAAGAAAATATCAAAAACTAGAAACAAGAAAGAAGATCAAATATTCTCAAAAATGATTCAAACTTTAGTTTGCATAATTTGGTTTCATCAATTAAAGTCAAAAGTTGTTTTCATAATTTGACTACAGGTACCGCTAGCATCATTTTGATTGATTCATAGTATAGCAAAGCATAGCATAGCATAGCATAGCATAGCATAACAACATAGCAAAACATAGCATAGCATAGTATAGCATAACATAACATAACATAACATGGCAGAGCATAGCATAGCATAACAACATAGCATAACATAGCATAGCAAAATATAACAGTTTTGTATAGCAAAAATAGCATTGCATAACATAACATAACAAAACATGGCATTAAGTACAGCATAGCATAGCACAGAAAAATATACCAGAGCATAGCATAGCATAGCTAGCATAGCATAACGTAACGCAACGCAACGTAACGTAACGCAACGTAATGTATTTAACGGTTTAATGGTAATTCTATTACATGTTCCCGAAGGGTTTTTCAGGTAATAATTAGTACATATTTAATTAATCAATTCTAATCCTATTAAAATTACAGTGTTTATGTTTATTGAAAATTCAAATGGTTAAAAAAACTATCTCAAAGGTAAAAATGATAAAAATTGACAGACTGAGTACGTGTATAACTATTTAAACGGTAGGAATGGAAAAAAAATGGAAAAAATTAAAAGTTCGTTCCGGTTTACTGTTAAAATTTTTGAAAATTTTGACTAAAGTCCTTCTTTGACTGCCTTGTTGAATTGTAAGATCTGTTTTGCCTTTCTAGTACACTTTTCTAGGTTGTAGCGTGCAGAATTTTAGTTTTATACTGTTTGAGAGGTGTTCGGGAACTAAAAAGTACATTAGACGCACTTGTATGATCAAGATGGTGAGCAGTAAGAATGTTTGCTGAGAACAAGTGACTGGATAATAAGTTCCATAGTTGTTTTGCTCAATAAGTGTTTCACTCTTCGAATTTGAAGGAGCTTGTGGTAACATGATGGCACACTTTTGTTTATATGGCTGGTGTTAAGCCTGGGTCAAGGATTACGGTAGGCGTCAGGGATAGCAGTTCAATATTTGTGGGCAGATGACATAACTTAACGTAACATAACACAACACAACACAACATAACCTAACATAACGTAACCTAACATAACCTAACATAACGTAACGTAACATAACATAACTATAGTATAACACAAATTAACATAATATAACAACATGTTCTTTTGTCTTATCAGGAACTGATCATGATTCCACACATTTTGTTGGACCGAACCCTTAAGAAATACTTGAAATATTAAGATGATAAATTGTTTTTCAATGCCATATAGCTTCACTGCTTACGTTAGGGCCATATTGGATTCCTTCTAAAGGACGAGTAAACACTTCTTCTACAATCTTGTTTGTAATACGACGCGTGCCGACTGTGTCATTAAGTATAGAGTCAATCTTGTCTTCATCTGTTAATTAATAAACGTAATCATCTGATCAGTATTCATTTATAACTGGTGTTAACCTCTGGAGCTCTACTAGTTTTATAAAAAAGTTGTTTACCGGATACTGGCTGCCGATAAACTTAAAAGTAAGGACTGTACTATTCCATCATGATTTATATCTAACTTAAATACAAATATATGCCAAAGACAATTACTGTTCAAAATAAAAAGCGTGAAAGAGGATCATAAAACACATTTAGTTTTAATTGATCCGCAGACAGAGCAAGTTTCCGATCGAAATTATTTCCATTATAGAAAAACCTTTAGGTTTTAGTTGAAATTTTAAACACATTTAATACTTAAAATGTTGGGTTTCCTAGAGCAGGAGTAATGTTTTATAACCAGATCTTTTAAACCCAAGTATCCTCCAGACAGACCTGTGGAGGGGTAAGCATATCCGTACTTGGCCCAGTAGCGAGGTTCCAGATCCTCACGTACAATACCATCAAAATGCTTTTCGCCCGGCTTTTCGACCTCCTCTGTCCCCTCGTCCTGATGAATTGAAAAATAAGAAAAACTAGCCTCTAGCTGAGGAAGGTCGTTTCATAAGACTAGAGTACATACTGGCGTGGAAATTTGAAAAAGGTACAAGAGAGTCTTAATTGGGTTAACCGCAATTAGTTCTAAAAAGTTATAAAAAAAATCTAACATTTAACCATAAACAATAAAAAGATATGTTTTAGCGATTAGCCGTAAACAAACCTCACCCTACTATTAGACCCTACCATTAGGACCCTTCTATGAGCCAAAAGATTCATAAGGGATCACCACAACAGCTTAACAAGTTATATACAATATTTCAAGTTAAGCTAGAAGAATAAAACACGCGTGATTGGTCTATTATTGGAAGAATAAAATACCTCAAAATCAAACATTCTCAGCATCATTCAGTTACCTAAAGTTGTTGTGGGCCTAACTGATGAGGCAAATAATTTCTTGCAACGAACCCAGTATGTGGTTTAACAAACAAGAGCCTGGTTGTTATCAAATTAAATCCTACACAAAAACAGACTCAAGTGATACTTCACCGTAGCATGGAGGCCTACTTTAGGACCCAAAGTCGCCTTTTGTCGCACAGATTCGTCTTAAGTCGCACAAAGTCACCTTAAGTCGCGAAAAGGCACTTAAGTCGCACAAAGTCGTCCAGGTTTGGGGGTTAATTTATCTTTAAGTTGCACAAAGTTGCAGAAGTTTGAGGCCGGAGGATTTCCCCTAAAGTTGCCTTAAATCGCACAAAGTTGTCAAGTATTACGGGTGAATTATCCTTAAGTCGCCTTAAATTGTCTTAAGTCATTCAAAGTTGCAAAGGTTTGGTCACCTCGAGTCGCATTAAGTCGGACAAATTAAAATCACGCAGGATTGGGGGATGATTAATATCCTTAAGTCGCCTTAGCTCGCACAAAGTTGTACAGGTTTAGGGGAAAATTTAAATCCTTAATTAAGCCGCTTTTAGTCGCCTTACGTTTTCTGGGTCCAAGTAATTATATCAGAAACACCCATTTGTGGCTCTGTTTACTGACAATCAGCCTTATATTTTCCTCCTGTCCAAGCAATTCGACCAAAATGCACCGAAGGCCGTGTTCAAATGATATGAAACAGAACCAGTTGATGACAAATTGATTAAAATTTATATATTTACTGGTATACTTACAACTAGCTAAATTCTAATTTTTTCACAAGTAACATCTAAACACCATACCTTTCCCTACTTTTCAATGTCTCTTAGTCTTTTCTTACCATTGGTATGGCAATTATATATATACCCTCACCTAGACTAAGCCTTGCATGAAGCTGACAAAACCAACCCTAACTCTAAAACTGCATTATTGCAGTATTAATTTTTGCATGCTTCTTTGAAACTGTCTGACTCATTTTTTAATCCAAAGATGTACATTTTATTTTTCAAAGAAGACAACAATTAGTTTAGTTAGTTTAGTTTATTCTCTTCGTCACAACGATGTGGCAGGAGGAGGAAACAGGACTTACGTCCCAGTTAATATTCTCCCCCTTTACATATAAAAAGCAATAAAAATTGGCGAATAACAAGCAAAAATTATAAATAGAAACATCAAA
>JANRMR010194595.1:0-10384 GCA_025434825.1 Bergia sp. 'catenularis'
GATTTTCCAGATGGTTTGGAATTAGAATGTACCCTTCGTCATGCAATTAGTACATGCTCTACTTATTAATTTCAACACAGTGTTTCATTAATTAGCCACTGTTTCCATGGTAACATACAAAATTTCATAATGGTTGCCATTTTGGATTTTCAGCTTTCAAGACTGACTAATTTCGAGATATGTATTTTATTGGAAATAGTTAGAAAACATTTTATTCACTAAAACTATGAAATAACTGGAAGAAAACTAAAAAAGATGCAAATTTACAAGCATTTTTAGCAAAAAAGTTAAATTTTTGAATGCAAAATCCAACTTCCACAACTTGCCATAATTATATCATCACTGATGACAGCTTATTAGTGCCAAAAGATGTGTTCACAATCCAGGAACGCTTGTGGAAAAGTTTTTCATGGTCCAAAAACTGAGGGGGGATGGGGGGCATCTGTTTGACCACCCTTCCTGCAAACCTAAAGTTAAAGAACCGACTCAGAACCTAGAAATTTTGAGCTCCAAGTTATCTGTCCTGCCTGTCATAGTCGGGGGTTTTTGACCGTTGAAAGTTGTATTTACAGCACATGTACATCACATGTAATTATGATTTGTTCACAATAAATAACATTTAAAAGCCCTTCTTTGGCAAGTTGCAATTTTTATTTTTGGAAATTTAACCAAATTATTATTTTTACAGTCATGAATTGTTGCAGAATTGCCTTCAGTACAACTGGCAATTTTGTTCTTATTTACAAGAAGTATTTTAGAGAACTTTTCAATAATAGACTGTTGTAACAGTCACGACTAAACAAGAAAAAACTAAAATGGTCTGCAGGTACATGTACCAAGTAAAGATCAGTGTTGTGGTCCACTTAGAGGGTGATCACAAGAGACCAGTACTGAGTCATTGCACAAGACCAGTTGGAGTTACATATGACACAGAGGGTATGCAGACACAGCTGTATGACTTAAGTGCATGTCAAGCAGCCAACACATTTCACACTGTCAAGCAAATGATTCTCGGACTTGTGTGAAATCTTACATAGAAATTTCATGGGAAAACTCATCAGAAGTTTCATGGGAAATCTCGGAGTGGTATGATGTTTTTTGGTTATATGCAATGGGTACAAAAGCTGTGCTGGTCTGACAAGTATGAGATTATTTTCTGAACCAGTTTTATGAAATTAAATGCAAGAAATACAAGGCTGAAGTGGTACTGCTTTCATGTAATCACCATCTTATTCTGACAAACAAAAAGCATCCTCTTTAACACAAATTTCACAAAACACTTGTCAACTTTCACGTTAACATTAG
This sequence comes from Bergia sp. 'catenularis', assembly GCA_025434825.1. Taxonomy (NCBI): domain Eukaryota; kingdom Metazoa; phylum Cnidaria; class Anthozoa; order Zoantharia; family Parazoanthidae; genus Bergia; species Bergia sp. 'catenularis'. Next base: position 1,306 of record JANRMR010194595.1, read on the forward strand.
TTTTCTAAGTCAACATTCAGTCAAAATGCCATCAGTGGGCCACTATTGCCTTCCCTGTTTGAAAGCTGGAGTTCTTTTGTCCTGTTTGCTGGGAAATTGTCAAGAATCCCTGGGCTAGAGGCACACCGTGGAAGACTAGAAACTTGTTGATTGTCTGCCAAATTCAAGTTGCCAAATATACTCCTGAACATGTTATTTCTGTTCCAACTCCTCTGGGAAATAACTGTCTGCTCAGCTGTTTGTAAAGCAGTTTGCCTCTCCCCACATTGCTGCCACAAGAGCTGTAAATTGTGCCTCGCATCTTCATCTCCTGCCTCTGCAGCCATTCGGTAATACCTTGCTGCTTCAATTTTATTTACAGGAAATCCTCCCAACCCTTGCTCGTGAAACACACCCAGATTATACTGTGCCGATACATGGCCATGTTTGGCAGCCAGTTTGTACATTTGTCCAGCTTTGGTCAAGTCTCGTTCAAAACCTAGTCCTTGTTCATAGAAAACACCCAAATGATACTCTGCTATTGGATCTTTCTTTGCCGCTGCCTGTTCCAGCAACATGCCCGCCTTGTAGTAATTCTGTTGTTCAGAAGCATAGTGTAGCCCCAAGTAGCACTGTGCTTTAGTCACTCCAAAGGAAGCTGCCTGGTCTAAAAGACCAAGTCCTCTTGCATGATCCTTCTGCACTCCACCAGTGCCTTCCATGTAATACCTTGATAGACTGTACAATGCACCTGCATGACCTGGAAAATTTAGAATTATTCACTGTGATTTTGAAGTATGCAACATGAAAGCAAACTTTGGGGTTGACCTTTCCAGGAAGACATTAATTAGTCTCTTTGCAAGCCCTCGTCCAGATTAACTATGTTTTCTAGTATTTTTTGGTTCAAGGCAGGGTGAAATGCTTTAAAAAAAAATTAACGAACTAATAAAATGAATTTATTAATTAACTTTGAAAATTGCCTTAAACCAAACACCACAAGTCCAGATCACCCAAGCTCTGTTTCTGCTGTACCTTTTAACTTTCAATTTTCTTTCTGATCTCTTAATCTCCTCACCAAGATCCAGACCTTATATCTTCCATTTATCATAGGCAGACTTTTTAAGCCCCATTTATACTACACTGGATCTTTTGAACAGCATGGATGAAAGTGATACCTGTAACATTTTTATCCATGCTCGGATTACCTATTTAGGTAGTCTGAGCATGGGTAAAACTGACATGGATGCCATTTTTATATGTGCTGTACCAGAAATCTAGTGTAGTGTAAATGGGACTTTAAAGGGCTGCTGGTCAAATTTTTATAAAATCAGGAAAAGAAAGTGTTGACAAGGCCTAAAAATTGACATAATTATATATATAATGTATTTTCAGTGTATAGATCTTTACTTTCAGTATTGTCCTACTTTAATCCCTCAGTGCAATCATGATATCCACTTTTGAATTTCTCCAAATAGTTACAATAGCTGATAGTTCTAATATTGAGACCAATCAAGATTTCTGGAAATTTAATGTTTTTGCATTTTTCAAGGCAGAGTATAGAAAAGTGGTCAAAGAAATTTTCAAATACATAAACAAACCATGACATAATAGTGATTCAGAAATACTAGGCAATTTATTAGACCTTACCTTGCTCAGAGGCCTTTTCATAACACTCAACAGCCTTGACTGGATCTGGTTTCACTCCCTTGCCGTGCTCATAACATAATCCAAGGTTGAACTGTGCCACTGGGTGACCACGCTCACTTGCTTGCTCAAACAACAGGAAAGCTTGTTGGTACTTCTTCAAAACTGTATACTTAATGGCCAACTTGTTTTGTGCAGCTGCTGTACACTCACTGAATGTCGACTGGAAGGAAGCAATAGCCTCATCAAGTCCATCTGTTGGGCTTGCCGTGCCTTTGTGTTGTTGTTCCCTTGCTAACACGGCCAGGGTCGAGGGGGGTTTCCCCAGTACGACTCTAGAAACAATTTTGGGGACATCCTTGACCTTGATATGCAGTGGAGAGTGTTCATCAGTCACAAAGTGTCTGCATGCCCATATTCCACATAATGCAACTGCTCCACAGCACCACTACAAAGAAGAAGTTCAAAGAAAAATTTGAGAAAAAAACAAAAGTTGAAAAGCTTTCATTGTGGTTCTCTCATACAAAATGTAGAGTAAAATGGCAAAACAAGATATCTTGTATGCAATTCCAGAGCCTTGAGAAAATGCTTAAAACAGAGAGAAAAATGTGTAGAAAGATTCAGCTGAGAAATTCAAAGCAGTGAACTTTTTGTTGAATAATTTATCACTCCTGAAAGAAAGTGTTCCTTGGCCAGTCAACACATTGATCACATACAGTAACTAACTGTTTTCAGTAATGCATGCAGTGTTTCCATTACCACTGCCACATCCCTAATCACTACAAATCACTGTTCAGCCTTCCCTTTCTCCCCCCTACCAACCCCTTATAGTTGATTCATCCCCCCCCCCATTCTCAAAGACAAAGTAACTGTGCTGTCCCTGATAGTCATTCCATCACCAGGGCACTGACTGCAAGGGGAGGGGGGGGAGTATTATGACTTTAAACCCAATATAGAAACTTGCAAAATTGTCCCACCTGCTCGTTTTTGACAAAATTACATGGCGAGAAACATACATGTAATGAAGTTTGCCAAACACTCCATTACAAAGAAAAAATTAGTCAAGCAGGAAGTCATGTGCTGTTGTAGAAAGCGAAACTACTATTTTTCTGCAAGACAAGCATGTTTAATAATCTGTTGGTAATTACACTTGAAACTCTTTCAATCAAAAAGGAGTCACAGCGTCTCGGTGTATTCAAACAATATACCTCCAACAAGAATGATGCAACACCTTATTTGCTTAAATACTTAAATATGTCTCGTGGCTGTATTACTTGTCTGGTGCAAGCTGCAGCCAGTTAAGATCTGTATTTTAAAACTACATTTGTTTTAACTTTTATTTAAAGCTACAACTAACTTTTTAAAAGCATATGCACTGTTTAGCTGCCAGCATTCAAAGTTCGACTTACTGATTTGACTTCTGCATAAAGAGTTCGGGTAGTTTGATTATCGTTCTCCCCTTCACTTCCAACGTGATTTATACACGACAAACTGCAATGTTTCGCCTTGGCATGAAGTAAAATACTCCGTGCGAGGTTAAAACCGAGATCATTATTATTATTAAGAATTTCGTCCCCATCTTTTGCTCTTGCCAACAGCACGGCACGGCCATGTGGACCGGCTCCATTCTCGTTTGCAGCCGACTCTTCAGACAGCGAAAGCGAATTAACTTCTTCTTTCTTTTCAGCAGCTTGTATATGCCCAAGACGAAGAGAGTTACCTCCGCAGCGGTTCTGTAACACTGAAGAAGCAATATGTCAATAAAACTATGTGAGTATGTCGTAGAGGAAGAAATGCACAATCACTGACACTGATGACAATGCCATGACTCATGAGATAGCTTCTTCACTTTCCTGAAAGAACACATTCGCAAAATCATCTGTAACAGCCCAGCGGCCTTGACTAACCTTTTCGTAACGCTCTCAGCATTTTCCCTCATTTAAAGGGCAAGCTGGGCAGAAATTTCAAAATGTTTTCAAAGCTCATTCCACCTAACCTAGCCTGTCCTAGCATGACACTCAAAGCAAATAAAATCGTTCGGATGGATTAAAAAATCCCCATTACGTCATTTGTGTAAGTGGTCGACATTTCATTGGACTAAATTCAATACCGGAAATACGTCATCCTTTCACGAGGTACAGACAAAGCGTGTTTCAGGCCGACGTGGCAACGAGCAAGGCGGGGCCACAAAAAAGTAAAGCATGGCCTCTCATCCGATATTGGCTGAATCTGACTCTCATTGACATGACGACCAATCTTTTTTCGTACTGAGAAAAATAAAGTTTCAACTTGATCATAAATTTAAGTTGAACGGTACATGTATTTAAAATGAAGTAATGAACTGCTGGCTTTTAAATATCATTTTCAAGTTTAAAATGTTCTTTATGAATATTCGTCAGACCACCTTCTCTGTCTGTAATTGTCTCGGTTTGATCGACTGCAGCGTCATTTTGTTGTTAATGATGCAGTTTCAGTGGAGCAAGAACCAAAAGAATGGTCCAAAGGAAATTGATGCAACCAGAAATATTTTAACGAATGACAAGACATCAAGTAAGTTAGAAAAACAGATTGCAGTAAGCTTATCATTGAACAAAAACGGCCACATAATTGGTAAATATAAGACTTTGTACGAGCATTCATACGTTTTTAAAAATTCTCAGAATGTTAATATTAGTTAATTAAGCCTACGTATATTGGTTGTCGTGTGGTCGCCCCAACACGGCACACAATTCAAATGTACACGGTGAACTAAAGGTGTGCAAAAATTCATTTTCACAGGTATCAGAAAAGTAATAGACAATCATACACTTCCGAGTTCAGTATAGAATTCCTTTTCTAACTGAAGTATTCGAAGTTTCCATGAGCCTGTAAATTTAACTAAACTAGAATTATTGGAATATTATTTTTTCTCTAAAATGGTGCGAGTGAAAACAAAATAACGATCCAAAAACTTTACTAAATTTGATTTGCTTGTCTCAAGGGAGTGTTTTGGGGGTCAAAACATGTGTAGTTCTGACTTCTGTCCTGAAAAGTTTTAGCAACCGAAAAAAAGTGGTAAAATAATTGGTATGTATCCTGGATTTCGATTGATGTTTGTCCTTACAATGAATGACAAGAATGATTTGGCATTTTTGGTGGTTTGTGAACGGCTTAATAGGGAACATGAAAATTGTTAGTACCTGGCCATCGTCCCTTGCCGCCACACACTGATTACAGTACATTTTTCAAATAATTATTTTTTGCCCACTAATTTGGTCATTTATTTCTTTTTCTATTGTGTACATCTATACGGAACACTTAAAATACTATAGCGGATCTATAGGTGTGGTTTGCAGGGCTCGATCGAGTCCTTTAAACTCAAGAAAAATGCATATAACATGCAGAGTTTGACGAAAGCGGCAACATATCAGTTGAAAACTGTAATAACTGAATCCTCTAAGGGATGGACCATTTAATCTCGCGTGTGGGGGAGGAGAAGAATGAATTCCGTCTGTGCAATTTTTTTTTTTCGGTCAATCGCCGACCCAAAGTTTTTCTTTTTCGGTTTTCTCATACATTCTCTTTATATCTTTGCAGATCATTTTTTCGCAACAGTCAATCGTGCAATTTTTTTTACAATTTCTTCCACTTACCCCCCCCCCCCCCCTCCCCAACGAGATCAAATGGACCGTCCCTAAAGTCATGGTCCGAATCCCCATCACCAAAATCCTGAATCCGCCTCAGAAATGTTGTTCTAAACAACACAGGTTTTCTTTGTGACATTTGTATTGTATGAAACTTTTCAAATGGGTAGACTTTGCTGCGGAGAGCAGAAACCATCGGGAGCTTGTTCTCGAGGTTTCGTGTAAATGAATGAACACAGAACATAGTCCACGAGTATAATCCACGAGCTACCACGTTCGTTTCGAATCGCAAGCCACGTGAAACAATGACAAATATTAGTTCAACTGGTGATTACTTTTAAACTTTATAGTTGTTTATTTGCATCTTGTTATTCGGTGTTTTGTTCTTTCCCTTTTTGATCCTCTCCTTTCTCCTCTCAGCCTTGTTAAGATTGTTGCCCAAGCTATGGAACTGTTTCTGTATTAGGACCCTGTGTTTTTTTAAAACATTTGCGTGTCATTTTCCAGTACTGAAGTAATTGTCCATTCGCCCAGATATTAGTCCACACGTTTTTCATTTTTTAAATCATTTTTTAAGATTGTTCTGATTTTAATACATAACTAAGGAAAATTAATTATATGCACGGTTTCTTTTATAAGACCAAACTTTACAACGCAACTGAGGCTCGGATCACTTGACCAAGTCTCATCAAACTTTGGCTCAGAGTTCCATAAAAAACATCAAACAAAATTTATAGCACAGTTATTATTCGAATAAATATAAGAGCAATTCAAGGCTGATTGCATTTGCCAAAAACTTTAGAACTAAGCGCCTATTGCTACATTTTGTTTCAATTATCTGGTTCTTATTAAAAAGAAGAGTTCATACAGTAAAACTTAAAAAGACTGAACCCGATCTTGATCTGAGAATGCTCTTCAGGCAAAGTTAAGCCTCTCTGTTAAGTCTATTAAATATAAAGTAACTCATTATAAACTGAGAAAATAGCGTGAAAATAGCATGTTCAGTTTCGGGTTTCAATCGTTTAGTTGTGATCGACGTCAACAGTTGATACTAAACCACAAGCTGTGTAACGATATTTTCTCACCTGCATTTGTTTTGTAAAATATATGTAAGGCACATATCACTTTCCATAACAATGGCATGCACCTTCATGGCATTGCATTATTACTGTTTGGTTAAGTATAATCTTATATCATTATATATAACATTGTTCCACCTGGCACAGTATTAATCTATACTCATCTTGAAGATGAAGATTCTAAAATCTGTTTTGCTCGTCGCTTTCTTTGTGTGTTGTACTCTTGTGCGTCCTAACACAGGGGGTGAGTATGTGATTTACGAAGACAATTTATCAGAAGCTCTAGCGGCCGTTTTTAATTGAATGGCAAGTATCATATACTATTAGTTGTATTAGAGGTTAGGTACATTATCACACTTCATATGCAGCTCTTGTGCATGTCGATTTTGTGACTTGCAGTAGTATATACGAGTGAGCACTTGAAATAACCACGAGCCTATTTGTAGCACTTGATCTACCACTTGATGTGTTCCCAAATTGTTGTATGTACTAGTGAAGACGTGAACAAGTCAATCGAACACAAATAAGTTTAATACTCTTTCTCTGGTGCCTTGGTATACTACAGTACTTACAAATCAATGAGAAGCTACATCTCCCCCGCCCCTCCCATACCAAAACTTTATCACCCGAAAAGCCTTGTGAGCATATGTGAGACAATGGATAGATGAAGCTTACTTTTGGACGTTCCTTGCAATCTACTAGCTTTTGAATCTGCGTTTACTATCATATCGCAAGCAAAAAGGAAATTTGGAGTGAGGAAATTTTTAACTGCTGCTGCCAAAGCAGGCTTAGGTTAAAACTGGAATGCAAAATCATATGGTACGTTTCTTAAAGCCAGCAGTCCCAGTTAAAAAAAAGAAACGACTTGAATTTGTAAAAAAAAACTTAATATATGGGGAAAATCAGATAAAGCAAGGAAAATTGCAACTGTAGAATTGTTCAGGGACGGTCACAGCGCCACCATAAAATTAAATGCAAGAGAAAAAATAACGACCAAACTGTCTGATGTGACGTGTTTTTGTGCCCGGTAGTTTATTGCCCATTTCCTCGGCTGTATAACGGACATATAGCATGTACAACAGCGAGCTTGGTTCCCAACACCGAATGTAAGGCAGCGTGCGACAGGGGGTACAACCTTCACGGATCAACAACCCGTAAGTGTCAGGCGGACGGATCGTGGTCAGGATCACCAATTCAATGCAGAGGTGTGTCTTATAACCATATTCATAATCATAGTCATAGTCATAATCATAGTCACAGTCGTAGTCGTAGTCGTAGTCATAATCATAATCGTAATCATAGTCACATTCGTAGTCATAGTCTTAGTCGTAGTCCAAGTCATCAGTAGTCATGAAGTTTCACGAATGCAATATGGTGAACTTATGACTCGTCATTCGACGTCATAAGTCGACAAATTAAAATATTAGTTGGTAAATTTTACAACAGTTACAGTCTAAATGGAAGTTCATATAAGCAAATGCATTTTTACCTTTGAAGAAACCATATCCAAAATTATGAAAACAAAACTGTAAAAGATTGCAAATCGAATCAAAAACAAGTTATGTATTACCGCGTCTTTTTCCAAATTAGAAGTGTTAAAAAACTTGGCAAAATAAAAGATAAAAAAAAGCAAAAAACTGGGTTTTTTTAAATTGTGGTGTCATTGTGATGTCATATGACATTTTCAGTCAATCAAATTTAATTCAAACTGCTTAGATTGAGAAGTTCCACCTAGCCTCAAAGTTTCAGTTCCTTGTCTTCAATGGTTTTAAAGTTACAGGCCGTGGGTACTTTCTGCCCCTAACCCCCCTCCCCTCCCATAACCAGGAACTCCCTAAAAGCGAATATAAAATAGGGTACGTTTATAACAACAGTAGCATAAGGTATTATTTTCTCATTTTCCTTGTCGTCAGTGCATTTTTATTCCGTTTCTTCCCTCTAGTAGTTGCTGTTACCGTTGTACCGAACTCGCCCCGTAATCTTCGTCATCACTGAATTTCTCAATTTTGGATATGTTTTGCTTGTTCTGAGCTGTGCGTTTAGAACCAATTACATAAATTACAAGTGCCAAGGTCATCAAATGAGTGTCAAACAATGCACCTACCCGTTGATTGAGGTCGAAAAACCTAGGGAAGGATTAAATCAGTCCCCCGCCCCTTTTTTTCTTGTGCGATATCACTGAAAGTTTTGTTATTTTCTTTTATTTATCTAGCAATCACGTGCAGCCCACATCCAGTTGTGCCTCTGGCTCGAGTCTACCCAGGTGACTGCATCAAAAAACCAGTACGTTTTGACGGCCATTGCCAGTTTACTTGTCCTCAAGGATATCTTCTTAAAATTGGCAGTTACCAAGTTCCTTCGAGGGTCAATTCGTGCCAGCTCGACGGCACATGGAGACATAGGAGCCTCGGAAACTGCCAAGGTAAGAAATCGTTTTGTATTCCAGGCGAATTTAAATTTTATTGTTTGCATTTTGCCTTGTTAACATAAAAGGCAAAACTCCAACTTCGAGTTTCAAGCAAACAGAGTCCACAGACAATTCTCACTGAAAATGGGAATGTGATATGTTGAAGGTTTCCAAGAAATATATATATAAAGTGTTTAAAATTTTCAAAACTTTTAGAGATTTGTATGGTTGCATTGCAAGAGTTCCTACCAAGCCATGCATTCTTTGTAAACTTTACTTTACTTTACTTTACTTTACTTTACTTTACTTTACTTTACTTTACTTTACTTTACTTTACTTTACTTTAC
>JANRMR010194606.1:0-10383 GCA_025434825.1 Bergia sp. 'catenularis'
AAATTGGTGAGAGAGATTTAAATAACTTAGTTTGATTTCAAAATGGATATAATTAATTGGTAATTGAACTTCGTGTCGTGCAATTTTGTCTGAAATCATACCTGACACGTATGATTTCAGACCAAATTGCACTCCACTCAGTTCAATTACCATTATATACTAGTAATCTACCTGTCAAAATTCGGCCAATGAAAATCGCTCAAAAAGTAAACACAAAATCAAAATTTTCCATGTACAAGTTGTTCAGTTTTCTCCAAAACATACAGTCAAGTGTTCGAGCGTATGGACTACAACACAGCGACAATAAAAAGTGTTTAAATTGATGGTTGTTGCCGCATATGGAAATGCATTTTCTACAAAAAATACGGAAAAACAGGGATGAAGATTTCGACAGAAAACCCTTTTGTTCCATGTGGAGGAGAAGGAAGCCGTGGTACTGTGCTTGCAACACTATGCGAGGCAGTTGGATTCAGCTGTATAAAATCAGAAAACCACTCTAGCCATGTTTGCAGCCTGTGTGTACGAAAAATAAGGAACCTTTCAGAGTTTTATGCATTCATGAAGAAGGCTCTGGTTCTGGAACAGGTCAAATCACAGAAAACCCTGCGTCAAGGCAAACACAACTTCTCTTTGGCCGCATCAACTCAAGAAAGAAATCCGCTAAGAAAAGCCTCACAGATAGGTCGATCTCCTGTTACTAAACCGTCAACCCCTGTGAAATCCAGGAAATCTTTGTACCAAGAGATCTCACTTAAGAAAACAACTAGCAAGCACCATCTTGATCTTAATGACTCAACCAAAGATAAGACAGCGGTCAGAGCTTTGAAAACGAATTAAATGTTTGCCAGAATTTCGGAAACATGATCCAAAGCAACGTCAAAAGACCCACAACAAAACATTCAGTAAAACATATTCACATGACACTTACTTCCTTTGTTCACTCAATCAATATTCATGGCTCAATAAATGTATTTCCTCAGAGGTTTCTTCCGTTCTTTTGTTTAGTTTCAGATAAACTGTCTTGCTGGAGAAAAGTTTAGGGTCTCGACTTATAACTGAGATTTTTGTGATTTTTGTTGTTGATCGCCATTGAAGTCTAACTTGCATCTTTCAAAAAGGGGTTCTCAGCTTATAGCTGAGATCAGCTTGTAGGTGAATAACTACTAATGGTACTTTGCTCTGACCAAAATGAACCCTGAAATATACTGTATAGTCAATTTCAAGATGAAACTTGGCAGCCACTGGCCATCAGACTGGCATTATATTAGTTTTCATCCCTGAAGTATGGATTATCAACTATAAATATCTAAACTGTGTCCCATTCTAGAGTTCAGTTTAATAATCATGAGTTGGGATGCTACAAGTCAACAAGTTAAGATCAGATCAGGGTGCCCCTACAAATTACCAGACTATCTTCAAATGGTACTTTGCTCTGACCAAAGTGAACCCCAAAATATACTGTATGGTCAATTTCAACCCCTAAAAATACAGTTAGCATCCCCAACCTCCTGTAAAAGGGAGTACCCCTCCCCTGGGATGTGGGATGAAATGTTTGGAAATGTAAGATCGAGTTCTGATTTCACAGTAAACAAAGACAATAGAACAGGCTGAGTGTAAATTTACAATTTGATGCAAAGAACAGCTGGCCATCAGCGTTTTAATGGACATAGATATGGTAAATAGATTTTTCGACATTTCATTAATTATATATTTTACAGGATGGGGAATTTTTATTTCCGACAAACCTGTTCTTGTGAATAAGGACAGAATACTTGACTGTGTGGAATAGTAGCAGTATTTCATCTGTTATCCACTTTATGTTTGCATAAATTAAAGTATTTTTCATGAGATAATTGAAACAGTTACAGTTTTTAGATCTGACTGGTAAAACAGGAATACTAGTCCATGATATTTGTCAATGATGTGCATGGTTCATTCTGTTACAAATTGTTAATTATTTTGATAACTTGCATAATAAACAGGAAGTTTGATCGATTTTGCTATTAACTCATTCTAGAACCAAGTCTCCTCAGCTCATATCATGATAAAGATAAGCTGGACCTTGTTCTTGTTGTCGATGGTACTCCCAATTATCTCGAAAAGTATTTTAGGGTCCTTTGTGATCACCACAAGCATATCTTTAAGAGACTTTGGAAAAGGACAAAGCTTTTGCGAGTGTCACTGGTTGTATTCAGGGATGCAAGTGACATGGCAAGTCCTCGGCAGTCACTCAGACACACAGAGAAACAAGAAATCCCTGGAAAAGGTTTTGGAACTTTTATCTCCAATTTTGTGAGCTCTCTGGAGGAGCTCTCAGAATTGTTTAAGAATTTTGAGAAAGATTTGAAGGGATGTTATCCAAGTGTGAAACACAAGGGAAACACTGGTGGGCTGGCAGATGCATTGTTTAAAGTTTCAAACCTCACATTCAGGAGGAATGCAAATAAAATTTGTATTATTTTAGGTGAGTATAAATTATTTTTTTATGATTCCAGCATTATTGTAAATAAGATTATATATTCCAGGATAAAGATATGAAAGGCATAAAGGATTTAATCCACATAACTGTCGATACAATATTAATGTAAAATATTTTTGTAACACATACAATGTAACCATTTTGGAACCAGAACTAAGCGAGTGCTGTGAATTCCAATAATCCTGTATATCACACAGTACACATGTATAGTTAAGTAGGCTCAAGGAAGGTGGGGGAGGGGGAGGGGGGGGAAGCTATATGAACTATGTGCAGCACCAAAAGGTATAATACATTTTGAGGCTGTTTGATATGAAACTTTATTGTGTATAAATGTTGACATACAGTACAATTATGCTAAGCTAAGCTAATTAGCCAAATCCTTTCCCGAGCCAAGTGGCTCATAAGGCCAGTGCCTATCTCCTGTTTCCATGGTGTTAAGCAGATGAGAGTCTGTGACTCCCCCAGGACGGGACACTAATCCATTGCAGGTTAGCCCCCCAGCAGAAGCTGGTACTCATTTACACAGCTGAGTCAATTGGAACCATTCAAGTAAAGTGTCTTGCTCAAGGACACAACACAGTGGTCAGGCCGGTGTTTGAACTTACAACCTTCAGGTTATGAGTCAGACACGCTAACCACTTGACCACTGCACCAGCAACTGCAATACAATACACAAGTCATGTGAATAAGTAGGCTAGAAGAAGGGAATGAGGAAGCTTATAAATGAACTACAGTATATACTAGGTATTTGTGGTGCCAGATGGTAAGGTTTGCAGGCTCTTTAATTTGAAATTGGATATTGGCCTGAAACTGAGTATTGTTTATCAGGGAAACAGCTGGAACATTCAGTTTAATTTACAGGGCTGGCCTGGAAACCAGCTCTGAAACTACTGCACTAAAAATGGTACCATGTAACATCACCTTAAACCCCAGAGGGGAGAGGGGGGGACTCCCAACATTGGAGGGTGAGGATGCTTATCATACCTCTTAGGGGTAAAAATCCAAGGATTTGGTACTGCTTAGGGTATTGAAGACAAAATTTTGACATTTGCATACAACATGGTACCTTTTAGGATTTCCTAGTGACAAAAATACAGGAACTGAATAAATTTTTAGAATGACCATTGGAAGTTTATGATAATACATTTTTGACTAGTACCACCTCTTAGGGGTAAAAATCTGTTTGAGCCACGCCCAGATTGGTACCTTTTAGGGGCTCAGTTAAAATTTCCCAACTAGCATTCCCGCCCTCCAAAGTTGGGAGCCCACCCCCCTAGGGCCTTAAACATACATGATACAACTTTATTTTATTTTCAGGGATGGGGGATTTGGGGGGGGGCAATATCCAAAATTCTGGAAAAGGAGGAGAGCCTGCAGAAGGTATCTGTGCTCCAAAAGAGATACTTTTCAGTGTTCCTTCCAAATTGCTGACTAAAATGGATCCCAGGCTCCCTTGCAGCCCCTCCCCTAATCCACCCTGGATATATGCCTGATAGATGCCTCCTGTAATTATGGCAGGGTTTGTAAGCCCTTGAAAGTCCTTGAATATGATTTTTGTTTTACAAGGATTTCAAACCTTTGAATTCAAATTTTGGTCCTTTAAAGTTCTTTGAAATAGTGTTGTAGAGTATACAATAATACCGAAGTTTAAATTAAAGGGTTTCAAATCCTTTTCAGAATTATGTATACTGCTCCCCCACATGCACCTCTCCCCATCTTTCCAAACTTTCTAGATCTGCTCCAGGTTTACATGTATCACTGGCTTGTAACTGCTATAACAATTTTTAACTGAAAAATTTTCAATCATCTTTGCTCTAGTACCATCACATCACATTACAGCAGAGAATACAAGTGAAGATAACCCATCTCTGTTTGTTTCCCCTCATGATTATGAGGCCATCAAGCTCTCCAGATTCCTTGCATCAAAGGGCATTGTCATCAGTATTCTTGGCTGTGTGCCAAGTGGCATTCACTTAGTTATAGAAAATAAAGTTCCTGCTGGTGTTGAATATAGCAAGTCACACATACCTCAAATAGCTCGTGTAAACCCCAATGCATGGACTAGGCGGTTATGTGACAGTACTGAGATGTTGGAGGCACTGTCACTCATTACTGGAGGGCAATACATCCCAATATTTTCTACGAATTTACTTACGGAGGTTTGTACTCATTTTATGTTTAGAATATTGTAAACTTCCAAAAAAGAAATCCTTGATAATTGGTTTGCATTTTTCCAAAGGGCTTTTCTCTGTTGGTAATGGTAATTTGATTAAATTTCCCCTGAATTACTGGCTTTTTAGATAATAACTACATGTTCATTTGTGCACATTCACATCCTTATAAAATTGCAGTAGTTTTTCTGTTTGCTAATACTCAAATGGTTGAAAAATAAACTCTTTTTAATTATTAATTTTGAATGTGCAACAAATCATAGAGGAACAATCAGGCCATTGAAGTTTCTCACTCTACACAGTCAAGTATGGCAAACTTTCGTTTGCTGATGTTTTTTTAGAAATGTGCATGGATGCAATCGATTCCACCAGTTGTTGTTATAGAAAAATGCCATTTGAAGCTAAACAGACTGGGGTCTGATATCATATCCTGAGATCTTAAAATGAACCAGTCAAGTCAGTTCAGTTTAAGTCATTGCGGATGTTGATTAATTCCCTTGAAGCTAAGAGATAACAGTGTGAGAGCTTTTTTCTTTTGTTACAAATTAAACCTTATGACCATGTGTTTATGTACATGTAAAGGTGACACTTGAATGATATAAGTCTTGTTAGTTTTGCAATAACAACAGCTAAAAGCTCTCACTTGATTCTGGCTCAGAAGTAGAAAAGGAGGTAGTTATCTCCAAAGGTTTGCAATCACCTTTTGGGCTTGTGCCTTTTGGGCCTTTGGTGTGGCCGAGTTATGGACAACAGAGTAAATTAAACATTCTTAGCAAGTTATAGTATTTACTCGTGTACAAAAATATATCTTAAGCCTTTTAAACTTCATTAACTGAAGGTAAATCACCCTTTTACTCTCAAAAATGATTTGTTGGTTAAATCTCATTACCTATCTCCATGATTTTCTATAAATAGGTTAGGAGAATTTTGCACTTAATCTAAAAGAGTTTTACCAAAGTGCATGATCAGTTCCTTTATTCTCATATCATATTTTCATGTTAGCAGCACTAGTGTACTAAGGAGAATATAGCTTTTGGCTGGAGTATATTAGTAGGAGTTCATGACTGTAACATGTGTGAATGAACTTGTTTGCATGTGAAGTTATCTTTAGAAACCAATCCTGCACATGGGAACTGGTGTGGTGTGAGAATTTGCATCACATCATATTGGTGTCAGTGCTTCATCACATGACTGCACAATCAGATGAAACTGCTCATGTACATGTGGCTATTTTTGAATATGCGAGATGAGTATCTAAAAAGAGCTTCACACACCATCAGGCTCATTCACTTTTGTAGTACTGACACTGCCAAGAGATATACACCCCTATTAATACACTCCTGCTTTTGGTAAATGTGGTAGGAGTAAGTGGATAAATTTTAGTTTTTACTAGATAAAGCTATCAAGGTAATGAAATAATTATTATTTTATATGCAGCTCATTATCTGCATAATTAAAGAAGATCTGTCAGTGGAAGAAGCAGTTGGCCACATCAATGATCACATCATGCTGGAAGTTTTACAACAGTTCGGTGACGTCAATGTGTACCACTTGACCAGGACATTGTGTAATTATCTCAATGATCCAAGGAGGAAATGTTCTGCTTTTGCCCACTTGTTACTCAATGACAGCCCAGCTGATTTTCCCTGTGACTTTGCCGAGCGTCTGTCATGGGCTTCTTGCCTTGAAGAAATGCAAGAAATCTCCAAAAGACAGTTGCCCAAACAACACCCAATCCTAAGTATTGTAAGTGTGCAGATCACCAGAGAGGGAGATATAACTGAAAAGGAAGGGATGAGAATGGTCCGACGACTCATAGCAAGAATGGGCCAGTCTGTATGATACGACATGGCCATTTTGTAAGGATGATTGCAATCAATAGTTTAATATTTAGTGAATAAGCCTCCTCTACATTTTTTGTATCAAGCTATACAGGCCCGAGGCTGAAAAAGTGTCCAAAAAGTGAACATTTGCCCGAGGCAGAGTGAAGGGCGAGTATGAAACTTTAAGAATATTTTTTCAGATGATAATAATAATAATAATAATGTTTGTTTATTCAACACTTTTGCAGCACCAGGTGCTGAATTACAGTGCGGGTCACGGCATAAAATTATACACTATTGGTAACGTATAGTTACAAACTTATTCATACGTTCTGTTGCCCCTTGATAGCGGATAGAAAGACTTATTTCGTACCGCAAAGAGTAACCATACAGATCTCATTCTTGACAGGTAACACTGACCTCAGAGGCTCTGTGGTCTTTGCCTTGGACATGAACCTAGCTGACAATTCAGCACGGCGGACCGCAAGGGCTTCCAACCCAGCCTCTCTGAGCGCCAACCCATAGCTCATTTCCGGGAAGATTATTCTTAGAGCTTTTTTCTGTATCGATTCTACTATCTCACTAAGGTACTCAGGAAGGGAGGCCCAGACAGGTGCTGCATACTCCAAAACTGACCGAATCAGGGAGCAGTAGATGCGTACTAAGTCTGTCTTAGGAACGCCAGCCTTCCTGAGTACTCTAATAGCATTCAAACGTTTACTTGCCTTCTTAACCATATAATCAATCTGGGTATTCCATGATAAGTCACTAGCTAAATGGATCCCTAACAGCTTATAACTCTCTACCTTGACAACACTTGTGCCTCCCAGACACAGAGGTCTTGGAAGGGCAGGCTGATACTGTAGAGGATTGATTTGTAGTTCCCTACATTTCTTTGGGTTGAGGCGCATCGCTCTAGCTGCCGCAAAACTATTTATGTCATCTGCAATATACTGTAAATAACTAGAACTACACCTGGGAATAATTTTGAATATGGTGGTGTTGTCAACATATTTGACGCGATTAGGCCACTTCAAAACAAGGCGGTTTACTAGGATGGCAAACAATAAGGTGGCTAATTTAGTCCCTTGGGAAATACCATCATGAGTAACGACTGCAGATGAAATTGTGTTGCCCACCTTAACAAACTGGGGCCTGTTGGTTAGAAAACTACAGAGTCATCTAATTATTGAGCTATGGACATTAAGTATTTCAAGTTCATTGAGCAAAGCATTATGATCCACTAAATCAAATCCCTTAGAAAAGTCTGCGAAAAAAATTCTTACATAATTTTTTCCCTTATCTAAAGCATCTAGGATCACATGAAGCATGTATACTAAAGCATACGTAGTTGATCTTCCAGAAACTGAAAACTGTTTAACGTCCAGCTTTCCTGTAACCTGGGACAGATGAGGGCCTTTCTAGCTCAATACAAAAATAGTGCAGAGGGGGTTTATTTATTTTATGATTCAACAATAATATTCTCAACTGGAAAGGCAAATTACCTGCGATTAACACAATGTGGAGTTCTTTGTGTTTGGTCATATTGAATTATTAACTAGCTTCATCTTCTTTTCCCTTGTCGCTGTTCCCAGCCTAGAAACTGAGTTTTAGGCCATTATACAGCAAAAACAACCAAATATAAAACAATTTTAATTGCTTGCCAGCAGTTGCAGATATTGGCCCTGCTGTATCAAAAAATATTGGCCCTGCCAGCGTGTATCACGTTTACACATTTTCACAATGAAAATTATTGTTGAATTATGATATATAATAGTTCCTTGAGGGAGTGTTTTCTGTGAGCTATGCATGTGTAGTTTTTGTACAAAGTGTGGAAATTGAAATGTAAGCTCAATGGAGTTCTTAAAAGACAACGAGGGCCAGTTTCTCATCTTTTTAAAATTGCTGCTGCATTTACAGTACTTTTTAAATATCAAAAAGTTTCTTTCAGTCACAAGCTAGCCAAATGACTTCTGAAACATTGCAGTATTTTCATAACAATTAAATATTTTGAATACAAATTGTGTAAATATTCACTTTGCACACTTGTGAAGGTGCTGATGACAATGGCTGCTCACAAAAGGTTCTGAGGACAAACTGGACATTTTTTTACTTGGCCTGAAGTATAAAAGACAGAACTTTTGAGATAGTTTTGAAAAGTACAGAAAAATTGTGTATAGGCATCTGGAAATGATTAATCTAGCTTATCAAATAAGCTTATGTAATGAACTTTCTAGTTGACTAAAAGTCATGTTTGTATTGTGATAATATCGAAAAATTTGTTTGTTTTCAATTTATAACATCAAAAAACTTTAAGCCATATTTTTGAGATATTTTATGATGGAGAATTCCATTTTAAATGTGTTGTGATAATAGAATGAATATAATTTGCTAGTTTATTTTGTAAAGTCAGTAAAACTTCTAATAAACGAACTTCTCGTTATACAATTTAGCAAGAAAAATAGGGAGATAATACGACGTTTCTAAGCCTCCATTACTTCATCTTCAGGTGTGATAGAAAACTGAACTACATGCAGAGATACTGTTCTGAGTTAAATTTAAGTGTACACTAGGTAAAAAGGCAGAGGAAATGGGTAAGACTAGGTAAGAACAAACCATAAGCAGGGTTCCCACGGTCCTTGAAAATCCTGGAAAGTCCTTGAATTTGAAAATAAAAATTCCAGGCCTGGAAAGTCCTTGAAAATCATTAGAGGTCCTTGAAAATCCTTGAATTGCTTGATGTGGCACCAGCAAGTTATTACAATTTGTTTAAAACTTTGATTTAAAATCAACAAATGCTCAGACTGAACACATGAGCTCGACCCCTAAAGCAAATTTGTGATTGGTTAAGTTGTAAGTTTTGACCAATCTATGAACGGGTTAAATGCTCAGTTTTTTCCAAGTGGCGCGTGTTTGCTTGTGAAGACACTGATGGTCAATGATGATTAAACAAGAGATGCAGAATAACTTGCGCTTTATGATGCATGATTACAGCAAAATATGAAAAATGTTCAAGTTTAAATTATCACACAAGGTTCTTGAATTTGTTTGAAAAGGTCCTGGAAAGTCCTTGAAAAGTCCTTGAATTTCATGTTTGGTTAGGAGTGGGAACCCTGTATAATTAGAAATTACCCGAAAGGGACATTGGGGGTTAAAACTATCCTTTAAACTGTATGTACGGCAATGTTTTCCGCTGCCGAACATGCAGTTCAAAAGGACTCTTTCACGGCTTTGCGCATGCTCGGAGATTTATTGACAAGAAACTTGTTTCAAGCTAAAATATCTCTAAACAGTCACTGTTCAGATACCAATCTAAGTTTTTCAAAAGGCAGATGCTACGGATGGTCTATTTTAGATGGCGATTAAGTTGGATTATAGTTGTCACTTCTTATGTTCCGAGCCGGAACACAATGTAACAAATTGTTTTAAAATGCATAAAAATCTTGGCAGAAGTGATCGATTACCGCCTTTTCAGTGGATTAAGACGTTTTCTTTTGAAATTATCTTGATAACGTAAAAATTAAACTTCTGAAAAACGAAAATCCATTGATTCAGCCATGAAAGAGTCCCTTTAAAGAATAAAATTGTCGGAATGCCTAAGATTATTGTTCCGTTTAGGGGCACGAAGTTTGTATTTTGGCTTGGTTATCTTTGCGCAAGGGTTAGTTACTGGGTTTGTCTAAAAGCCTGGCAGTTTGAGACGTAAGAGCAGATTAATCGTAGCGCCCTTTCATGTGTCGGCTTGACCTCTTCCGACAAGTACTGAGAAGGATAAAATTGCACCAGCTGGATGAAAACTTTATGTGCGCCGAAGGCACAAGCTTTGTGGGTGATCAGGGAAATTATTTGAAGTCAGTGTCTCTGAGGTGGCAATTCTTTCATTCTCAGTGTAGTTGGTGCCCTCACCCCC
>JANRMR010194628.1:0-10379 GCA_025434825.1 Bergia sp. 'catenularis'
GTCTCTCTCTCTCTCTCCCTCTCTCTCTCTCTCTCTCTCTCTCTCTCTCTCTCTCTATATATATATATATATATATATATATGTATGAATGAATGAATGAATGAATGAATGGGATATTTCAGTAGTAGTATAGTGCTCTACATGAGGAAGCCGTACGATAAAATGATTAGACGGGAAAGGTTGGAATCAAGATTTGCTCATCCGACACTACAGGTCTGTTTCGAGAGGGCTGGCAGGTCCTCTCTCGTCAGGTGCGCGGACTATAATATAATATATGTCATTGTGTTGCCGAAATCATTGAAAGGGAAAGTACTCAGTGGCGTAACCAGGCCCACTTTCAAGCGTAGGCAAAAACAGCAAAGTGAAGCGAGGGGCTATCTAGTCGAGATGGGTTGAAGGCATTGGCATTTTACTTCTCTCCCAGACGTAAAGCGGAGATATTTTTTGAGCAAAATTTTGTGTTAGCAAATGCCTTTTTGCCTTGAGGTAGCTACGCTAGTGGTACTACATCTGATATTTGGGGTTATTGGTTGAACTGAATTGTAATTATATAGTTTTCTAAAATTTGGTGCTTGTATTAACATTTTTGATGGGGAGAAGTTTTTAAATGACCGTTTCTTAACTGTTTAGATATTTAACTTGGTCTTTACAAGTACAAATTTACGATACGTAGATGGTTAAAAATTTGTAGATAAAATTTTGTAGATAGAAATTTCTGCTACTCGAGTTTCACGCGTACACGCAGCGCATTTTACTGCGCTGGCAATCATCAGGCAACTGAAAATGCTATATGTAAATTACGGTGACTTGTAGTACTTATAATAATATGTTTGCATTTTGAAAGTAGTCCGGATCTTTTGTTAAGAAGAAGTCCCTCTGGGGCGTACAGAATGCACATTTTCTCCGGAGACAAAGGCAGCATTGCTTGTCGCCGCTCTTGTAGGCTTTTGCACGTTTGACTATTAACCATTTCCAATTGTAATTTGTTTTTGTGTCCTTCAGTTCCCATAGGTCTGTTGATAGTGTTGTGCTTCCTTCGTACTTTCTGTTGTTGATTGAGAGTTTGTGGTTGTTGAATCTAGAATTGAACGGGTGCTCCGTCATTCAGCCTACACTTTCGTGCTTCGGCCCTCAGCAAGGACAGTTGCTTTTTAAATGAGGTTGTTAGTCATGCAGGCGCCGCATTGCGGGCACTGTTTTTTTTCTGCAGTTACATGTTTTAGTCGGTGATTGGTTTTCGTTAACTTGCTCTTTATAGACCTTTCAAATAGTCCCCCATTCCAAACATTTCTAAAATGTATGTAACTGTGTGAAAACGTTAACGGTTTTTTCTTAGGCATACATAACACATGGGAGGCTTTCAGTTTTTCTAAAAGCTAGAATCAAGACAACATGTAACAAGAAACGGTGAATTATCTGCTTCACATATAGCTTGCTGCAGGGACAAACATATAATGCTTATTTTTGTCCTTTTCAGGAGTTGCCAGTGAACATGTGCACATCATCAACTGGACTTTCTCTCACTTTCAGGACGCATCAGGAAAAAGGGTAGACGGTAGGTTTTCAAAACCTTTATTTTGTTTAGGTGACCTGTATCTGAGTATCACGATACAAAGCCATTGAAACTGAGAGCAGTTGTTAAACTAGGAAAGATTAGCTTTAATCATACTAATGTAATGATGGACTCTGATTTTATCTCGTACAATCGTGACCAAATGTGTGAGTGCAGTTAACGTTGGCTCAGTCGGTGAAATATCTCACTGCAAAACTACGGCCCGTTTGCCGAAGGCTGAACATTTCGGGACCTTTACTCACCACAAATTCCGTGGACAGGAACGTTTGGTCATTTTTATAATACAGGGACTTAAAACAGCCTACAAACTAATCAAAAAGTATTGTGGCTTGCATGAATCCCAGCTCATGTGAAAAACTTTTCACAAAGGGCATTTAACAAATAAATCCCGGAAAGCTTTTTTTAGAAATTTAGAACTAAACGGGTATAATGTTGAAGTACCAAGGCTCCTTGTCTCGGCCGAGGCCAAAGGATGATGATGAAGTCATAAAGTTTGCCAATTTCTTCTTCTTTTCTTTACATAATTACCATATTTAAATAAACTAATATATACTTCTATTTATATTTGTTTTTATATTTATATCTATAAAATTAGATAACATTATATTTACCTGCCTCGACTAGCAGTAAGTATTTGCACGGCAGATATGTAACTTATAATTGCTTTTGATAAGACAGATATACTTGAAACTTGAACCTGAACTCGCATTATAACTGTAAATTAAGTGGCTTCCTTCAGTGCTAAGTATTCAAATGTAAAACTCTTCAGTTACTACGTGGGAGACACTGTAATTATAAGTTTATTTTACACAGCTAGAAGGTTACGTGACTTAAGTTGAACCTGGATAAACAGTAACTTTTCCAATATAGTGTCTTTTGTGCTGTTAAATAAACAACAGCGATTGCTATTCAAACAAAAGTCATTTGAAGTTTGCTTCTTGTGGAATCTTTACTATAATTTATATTTACAATATTCTTTTCTTTTCTTTTGTTTGTGGAATGCACGTAGTTAGGTACCCATCTGATGTGAAATTGCCGCATTGTACCATTTTACAATTTCCATTTTAATTTGTTCAGGTTTGATTTTAGCGTGTACTCAGTAAAACAGCCTGAAAAAGGACAGAGATAAAAGAGAACATACGTTGTCAAAATCGACTAACTTATCAGAAAATCGACGTTCAAAGACATAAGGCCAAATTCAGTTGAGCAAACAAGCACGATATGTTGCATAGTTTTGATGAGTAAGCAGGTGTCTCAAGTGTTTGGCGCAGAACTAATATTTATAGAAAGGAAAACCTAAGCATTTTATAAGTTGGAAAATTACTTCATGTATTCGGTATTAAGATCAAATAACATATTTTGTTGATAATTAAGAATACGGCGAGTTCCCTCAGTTTACAGAACTTGTTATGAACACACCGCAGATCAAACACCAGCGTGTCGTCATTGCTCTTTCGTTTCGAAGGCGGCATTTCTTTCGGAGTGAAAACAGATTACTAGTTTTATTTTATCCACATTTATAGCGTTTCGTTTGGTTGTACTGTTTCATGTACTGTAATCAGAATGTAAGAATGAGATCGAGTGCGAATGAAATTAATGTTGAAAACAAACTTAACAGTTTGATGTTTATATTGGGTAAAAATACGTTGTGACCCCATTTACTTCAATGACTTGAATTTTGAATTGCGTCAAAACTTAGTTTTAAAATCAAATTACTCATACTCGCCTGCTAACAATGTGTTACAAAATTCAGATCGTTTTCTCTCTTGAAATAAGTCAAAGGAAGACTTGCTTTTCAAATCTACAAAAACCGTTAACGCGGTGCTACAAAATCCAGATCGCTTGCTCTGTTAAAGTTTATTAAATGAAGAACTGTATTTCAAATCTACAAAAGCCGTTAACGTCTGCTTTGTGTGGAAGCCAGTCCAACTTTCTTCGATAAAATTGCCGTTTATTTTGCGTCGACATTGCCGGCTGCGATATATACCGCAATGTTTTGATTTTAACCCGGGTATGACTGCTCCACGGGTTACTTTTTCCTTTCTGACACATGTTAATATGTCAAAAGCTCTTGTTTGATTGTCTATCAATTTCAAAGGGGTGGGCATCAACTTATCATGGTCTTTGTAACAGGCGCTCTTTCCGTTCGCGACTTCCTTCGCTCGTGTCTCATTCTCTCGGAGAGAACATTTTTCCCCTGCACACAAAATAGCCAAAATAGCGCCTGCTATGCAGGCTAGGCACTAGCGGAAATTAAACAAAAATACTTGGCGAGTGAAGCGAACCGGGAAACGAACCGTGAGGGGAATGAGGAGAGGGGAAAGGAATTTTCCCCTCTGTTCTCCTCATTCCCCTCGCGGCTTGCTTCACACACCAATGTAACTTTGATGCGCCTTAGGTTTTTGTTTCGCTAGCTGGCGTTTCAGAAAGGAGCCAGCTGGCTGGCTAGCTGCAAGGGAGGCTACTTCAGAACAGGTAAAAAAGCCCTTAAGCTAAATCATATTGTTTTCTATTTTTTGCTTTTCAGTACCTTGAGTTGTAATAACTACTAAAAAGCTCAAAAAAAGAAAGTTGATACAGTACAACGTGAAAAATTAAATGTTTTGATACTAAATATTTAATAGGAACGGAAAGTTTAGTTTTGAATCGAGTTATGTTTTGACTTATATAATGGATTTATTATTCATCTCCGTGGTGCATTTTGTCGATAATTACATGATTAATATACAGAAATTGTTTACACATACCAAAATTAATAACTAACAACTAGTTTAAATTCTAAAATATCTAAATATCGAACAGACAGCAACATTTTACTTAGACAGGCTTACATTGAAAGTTCAGATTGTTTAGCTTTTTGCTAAGCCATCTGCATCATGTAGCATTTGTTGTAGCTACAAACTACCTACAACGATAGCAGTCCACGATTTGCTTTCAAGCCAGTCAGTGTTAATTAAAGGTTTGTGTTTTTTGATACAATTATCTTTTATAAAACTAAACCAATTCTACTAGTTGTCAATGTCGAGAATAAACGAGTTGTTTCTGACATTAATAATTAAGACAGAAATCATGGGGATTAAAATTAGAGTTGTTTGTGTATTGGTGAGAAGGCCAAGTAATGAATTAACGATGAATAGATTAAAGAACGAGAAAGTTTTACAGAACAATTAAACTGGCTTAAGGCTCGCACAATCGGTGATACCATTTCATCTAACTTTCGCCATGCGTTTGTTGGGCAAAAATGTTGACACCATTTGGGAAAATCTCCCAACATTGTTAGAACATATAGGGTGATTTCTGTAGAAACATGTAAATACAGTTGCCGAGCCTTAGAAACTTTTTATTTCAATCAAAACATTGCCTTAAAATTTTTGAGCAAATATGAGCCTTAACGTTCTTGTAAACAAGGTATTTTAAAAATGAGCATATGCTAGATGGCGCTTGGCTTCTTTCCGATTGCCCAAACATTTCTTTTGTTCTGAAAGATGGTAAGTCTTGCTAGAAGCAGTTTGAACGTATGACCCATGCTGTATTTAAATGTTGTTGCTCAGAGGTTTGGCATTTTCTAGTTCCATGTTTAGCTCTTGGTTTAGTCATTTCTGTCGCTTGGATCGCCGTTACGTTGTGTTTTCTGCACTCTCATGACCAGATTTACAGTCGAGAGTTATAGGATCCATTGCACAAACGCTACTGATGCTAAATTATTTTGTTTTGCTGTCAGGGTGTAATTGACCCCTGGTTAGCGTTAACGTTAGTAGAAGGTTCAGTACTGGTCATGTCCAAATTACCTTAATATCACTGTACCATCGGCGAGTCTAGGGGGGAGCATCGGGAGCCGATGCCTCCCTCCCCCCCTTGAATCAGAATTTGTTTTGTGTGTGTGCTTTATAGTGTATCCCTTCATTTAATCAAATCTCGCAGAAAACCGGACAGAAAACAGCGATAACACGGTTTTCTCATTTGGCCATCGTCTAATGACCCTTACCCTGGAACCAGAGGCAACTTCGCGATTTTAAATCAAGGACGTCGGCCGAAGGCCGGCAAGCGGGCGTGAGACCGAAGGCCGATCGCGAGTAGCCTCTGGAGGCAACGGTTCACAATCTCACTTTCATGCAGGAGCTAATCCCTTTTGATTGACACCTAACGTAAAGGCTTATAATAGAAACTTGGGCAAACCGGTTTGTCCCACGTGGGTTGGGATATGTTCGGTTTGTTTACATGTCACGTTTTGTTCCGGTTTTGTAGCAGAAATCGCTCAGTGACAACGGAAAATAAAATCAAACGTAGTTTTTCTTTGCAGACACGGACGAAGATTGTAAAACCGAACGAGTTTAGCCCATTAGCCCAGAGCGCACGGTTGCAGTCGGATTCCAGCCGTGAAAGTGTAACGAACACATGCTGGCCGACAAACTCTAGCCTCAAAAGCAGCCGCGTCATCACTCTTCGCGTAGCAGGGCCCTCGGATATCGGACTGCTCAAAAATAATTGCTAATGTGAATCTGAGGCAGTTTAGAGACTACAAAAAATCGCGCTTATCTGATTGTATTTATTCTATGTACAAACGTTGCAAATTTGACGGAGATCGAGAAAAACCAGCATTGGCCATCAACCGAAATATTTCCGACCTTGCGGCTTTTGAACTGAAACAACAGTTGTCTACTTTATATTTATGTTCGTTTTGTCAGCCTTGCTAATTGACGGCTTGACAGATTGCAGAACCGTTCTTGGAAGAACAAATTCTGATTCGCAAAAGTTGGCTTGTAAGTTTATTTCTATACCCTTTCATCCACTTCTTCATCTGATAAGCAGGCCAATGGAAAACCACAAGAACGTAGTTCGTGGATATGAGAATCCATGAGGGAGACCGGCGGGCAGATGACGGGTCTACCGGATAACCGATACTATAAGTTAGGCTGGCTTCTAAAGCTGTGCGACGACAACAAGGAGTAAATGCTCAGAACAACTTCAAAGATGGCCTAGCTTTCCAAAGTCGCAGGAAACGCCCTTCTTCATTTAAAGAAAAATCAAAACTGAATCGGATTAAATTAACTTTTTCTTCTTTTAAGGTCTGAATGCAAACCGCCATAACAAATGATACTAAAAATATATGTTTTAAAAACACCACCGGCACAAAGTGAACAACAATTTAGCAACTTGGAAAACCGGTTTGCCTAGTTACTCGTATTTGTACCAATAAGATAACTCGAAAGAAATCATCCATAGAATAGCCCAATCAAATGCCTGGGTCAAATTTTGACTCAGTACATGTAACACGGCATCTGATTGGATCGGCGCGCTCAAAAGAGTTAACGGCTGCCTCCAGAGGTACGAGTGAGCTTTCCAACTCTCGTATTTCCCTTTTCTGGATCTGACAGCGAGCCGTACTTCTGGCACCCAGGGTAAATGACCCTCGAATCTCGACCCAGACATTTAAAATTAATTAATCCAAATACTAAAGTATGGTATTGACACTTGATGAACATACATGACCTCACTATAAAGCAATATCTTTTGACACCATAACCAAATCCTGGTTAAAGAATACTCAATTCCCACTACAGCATACAACTATACCAGGCTATAGTTGTTAGAATCTGAAAGAGTCTGATTACAATTCAATGCAATGACTGGAGTTCGGCAGGGATTGACTCCCACCGTCCGTCTTAACAAGGTGTCCGTCTTTTGAGAGATTGGTTACAATAAAATGACTGGACCTCGGCAGGGATCGAATCCTATTGTCCGTATTAACGAGTTGTCCATTTTATCGAGAGTTTGGTTACAGTGAAATGACTGGAGTTAGTCAGGGACAACCCCAGATGTCCGTCATAGCAAGGTGTCCGTCTTATAAAGAGTTTGATTATAGTCAAATGCCAAGAGCCTCGCAGGGACCAACTTCTATTGTCAGCATTAACAAGTCGTACGTGAGTTTTACTGAGAGTTTACTTATAGTAGATGACTGGATTTTGCTAGGGACTAACTCCTGCTGTCCGTCTTAACGAGGTGTCCGTCTTGTCGAGGGTTTAACCTAGAATAAAATGGCTGGTGTTTAACACGGACTTACTCCGGCTGTCCGTCTTTACGAGGTGTCCATCCTGTTGAGAGTTTAACTTAGAGTAAAATGACTGAGGTTCGGTAGGGAGCAACTCCAGTTGTCCGTCTTAACGAGGTGTCCGTCTTGTTGAGAGTTTAACCAAGAATAAAATGACTGGTGTTCGTCAGGGACTAACTCCGACTGTCCGTCATTATGAGGTGTTCGTCTTATTAAGAGTTTAGTTACAATGAAATAACTGGTGTTCGGCAGGGATCAATTGCAGCTGTCCGTCTTATTAAGAGTTTAGTTACAGTAAAATGACTGATTTTCGGCAGGGACTAACTCCGGCTGTCCGTCATTATGAGTGTCCGTCTTAATAAGAGTTTAGCTTACAGTAAAATAACTGGTGCTAGACAACGATCGAATCCTACTGTCCGTCTTAAAGAGTTGTCCTTGTTAGAGTTTGATTACAATTAAATGACGTTCGCCATTACAATGCAATAACTGGAGTTCGGCAGGGATAACTCCAGATGTCCATCTTAACAGGGTGTTCTTCTATTTAAGAGTTTGATTATAGTGACTTGTGTTCGGCAGAAATCTACTCCAACTGTCCGTCTTAACGAGCTGTCCATCTTATTGAGAGTTTTGTTACAGTGAAATGACTGGAGTCAGGCAGGGACAACTCCAAATGCCCGTCTTACTGAGTTGTCCGTTAATTAAGAGCTGCATGAATGTAGTAGTAACAAAACAGCCAATCACTTCTTTGCTCCCTAGAAACGTTTTTAAAAATTTGTTTTTAGTCTCACGTAAACGTAATAGTTCTTTTATGTTGGTCAATTCAAAGATAAATTTGATAAAAAGAAAATTAATTTACTGAATGTTTTATCACATTACAGTTTATTACCATGAATTCCAGCAGCAACCTGTCTATCAATCCCTCAGTCCATGCCAAAATTCATCAGTTCGACGTATTAGAAGCCGATGACGCGACGTGGATACTGACCAGCGCATTCATCATCTTCACCATGCAGTCTGGCTTTGGCCTCTTGGAATCGGGAATGGTCTCCAAGAAAAATGAAACCAACATTATGGTGAAAAATGCAGTTGACGTTTTGTACGGTGGCCTCTCCTACTGGGTTTTTGGGTTTGCTTTCAGCTTTGGTCAGGACGATGGCATGAACCCATTCAGTGGCGTTGGATATTTCTTCACTAGGGCCTCAGGAAGTAACATGGGGCCAGTGTATGCAAAGTACTTTTTTCAGCTCTCGTTTGCAACGACTGCGACAACAATTGTGTCAGGCGCTATGGCAGAGAGAGTCAAGTTAAAATCTTACATTGTATTTTCGTTTATGAACACTTTAGTTTACTGTTTTCCAGCTCATTGGATCTGGGAAACAAGCGGCTGGCTTCATAAACTGGGAGCGGTTGACATAGCTGGATGTGCGCCCGTGCACATTGCTGGTGGTGTTAGCGGTCTAGTGGCAACCCTGTACTTGAAGGCTCGACATGGAAGGTTTGATGCTAACGGTAAACCTGTAAATAAAGCCATGGCGTCGCCTACAAATGCTCTGCTCGGTACATTCATGTTATGGTGGGGATGGTTGGGTTTCAATTGTGGCAGTACGTTTGGTATCACTGGCGTCAAGTGGAAACTCGCTTCTAGGTGAGAACAATTTCTTGTTTGGTTCATAATCTGTCATCTTACTTGTCTACACATATTCACTCACTCACCCACTCATCTTCATTCATTTACTCACTTATTGATGCCTATTACTCCCGTCAATGCCACAACTAACATGAAGCTTCTAGTAGCCTAAACTCGGGCTGAAAAATGCTTAAAGCCACTGGAGTTGGCAGTCACTTAACACTGTTGATCAAAGAACCCAAGAGCAATCTCGTACACACCCATAGTTTCCAACAGAAAAAGGGAAAATTGCAATTGAAACGCTAATCTATGAAAAACGAAACGGTATCTATGAAAAATTTTGTGTATCAGGCTCTTACTAAAATTATTATTATGATTTTTCAATAAAAAGGAAAAATATTATCACTAATTATCATAGTGTCATCTAGTCGCCTTTGGATTGATGTTTATGCATTTAAGGCATGAAAGATAGAGTTTAGGTTTTGAACAAATGTTTGTTTTCACTAGTTTTCATAATTATTTTTTATTTTCGGCTTTTTGTGAGTTACAAATTGTTGCGTGAGAAGTACAGAGCACGATAACTTGACTATCATGATTGGCGGTGCAATTAATTGCAAGTCCAAAGTGCCTTTTACTCTCAGAGCCTAATATCATAGCTGACGGGATATCCCCTAAACAGACAAACAAAACATTCTGGAAGTTCATCACCAATACAGATCTTTACAGAAGTTTTTTAGCGTCATGCTACTACTGTACACATTAGAACGTGTAATGCTTGTAAATAGGAGGAAAATGAACAACTTAGCATTAGTGATTTGCGTTGGAAAAAGATTTACTACAGTTTGAAGTCACATAAAACTTCTAATACAGTTTCCTCCTCCAAACGGTTTTGTAACGAAACAAGTACTGTTCAAAATGTTTCATTTTCAGTTCTTGTAAGAAGCAAACCTTTTTGTATTTGAGCTAAATGTTGTGAAAGTGAGACGTGAGCTCAAGTAAACTGAAATTATTAAAGCTTTGCTGGGTAATGTTTACTTATATAGTGACTACAAAGTTGTTATGCCCTATCAATGTTAAGCCCAAGGGGGGGGGGGGGGAGGAAGGCAGGGCAGATGTGGGGAATTTGAACA
>JANRMR010194639.1:0-10377 GCA_025434825.1 Bergia sp. 'catenularis'
TCATTTTCTATAATTTTCAATAGTTTTAAATGTAGGAATGTTTGTAAAGCGCCTTGGACTTTTATGGATATGTGCGCAAAATAAGTTTAAATTTATTATTATTTATTATTATTATTATTATTTATGTTACTACACGTAATGTTCAGTCAACATAGAAAACCTTGCAATTGGTCCTGTACAACATTTGTAGTTTTCAAGCTTAATTGTTTATGTGTGAATCAGTGAGGTTTTATTTTATAGCTAATGTTTCGATCTCTATGGGATCTAAAGATTTGACCCAGCTGTCCAAGCTGTGTTTTCTGGAATTTGAGACAATGGTGTTGTAAGTAAATAGATGAATCTTAATGTAAATCTTTTGATACATTGGTAGGTTAAAAATGGTATGTTAATGAATACTACCATTTGCACCAAGGATAGCCTGAGAAATGTTTTGATGTTTCCTCACATGTCAGCGGGAACTGTGGTAAGTATAGTACTGCTTCATTTCATTAAGTCTGCTGCACCACCATCTTCTCCTTGACTAAATGGGTATTACTCATGCTGTCTGTATTTAGATCAATGGGTTAGACCCATGTCAGAAGATCTTCTCCACCTTCCTCCAGTTTATTGTCTAAACTCGACCTATCATGGTTAATGTTAATATTAGTTTTGTAAGGTTGGGATGAGAGATAGTTAAGAAATGCTCTATAGTAAACTTTGTAATTGTAAACTTTGTAAAAAAATGCTTTTAAACTTTGTTAAACTGAAGCCATCACCCACCCCGCCAACCAGTGGAAGGTGGAGAAGATCTTCTGACATGGGTCTAACCCATTGGTCTAAATTTAGACAGTATGAGTAACCCCATTTAGACAAGAAGAAGAAGGTGGCTGCACACAAGAAAGAGCTATGCAAACTGCCTCACAAGACAGTTAATGCAGCTGTTTCATCACAGTGTACAGCAGATACCACAAGGAAAATACTTGTTGTTGCTTGTTACGTTTTTTCTTGTTTTTGAAATGAAATGAAAGGCAATTCTCATCTGGTCATGGCTGTGAAAGTTTCTCCTCTAGCTTAATTTCACTCAGTACATGTGCACCACCAGACGGTGATAAATGTCAAATCCCAAACAGGTCGTTTGGTTAATCTAGCTCAGCCAGATTCTCAGAACCACTGCAACAGTAACAGTGGCGAATATTCCTCACAAGGAAATAAATATCAAAATTACATGATAGATATTTTCCTCAAAGTCTTGCAAGATAAAATTATTAAGAAATCGTAATTGTAGTTCTCGAGAGGAAATAATCGAACAAATTGTTTTGCGAGGCAGCAGAGAAATGCAGGGTGGACGAGAATGCAGGGTTCTATTGGCCAGTTCGGGAGACATGATGATTTGCTTCATGCGAGACCTTATATCTCTTGTTCTTCCTGACCAGTATACCAGGGTCTCTGCTTCGTTGATATGTACCAATTACTCCCTCCTTTAACCTGAGTGTAACTTTGTTTCAATTTTTTTGTATCCCACTAGTTGGCTATAAACTTGTGTGTTAGGGAGATAGGAGTGAGCGTTTGCAAGAAAAAAACTGGTTCGGCAAGGGAAGTGAACTGCGAGGGGAATGAAGCACTTCATGTTGTTGATAAATTTAGGTGTTGTTCAACAACTTTAACAGGTCAGAAAGTTGCATGTACGAATGAACATTTTAAGCTCATCTTTTCAATCCTGCATGTGTATTGCAGAATGAGGTAAAATCTCGACTGTGCAACTTGAATTCACGGCAAGCGCGTCAACTAAGAGCGTTCCTTGAAAGCCACATCAACAGTCCAGTAGCCTTAGAAAAGGTAATTGAGTAGTTACATGTACCATTTATAATTTTTGTTTACATTTTGGGAATTAGGATCTATAAAAGTTAACCACAAAATGCTGACTGTAAAACAACAGATAATTTATGTGGTAACTTTCCTGCTAATCTGAAATAATACATAGAATTGTGGGCTATTCCGTGATAGGATGTCCTGCCAAAGGTTGAACGCTCTTGACAATTAAATCGTCCAGTATACTTGTAAGAAGCCCGTTGTTTGGTCTCTGAAGTTCTTTGAAATTTTTACCTTTATTTTTAAGGTTATGGTATTGAGTTATTTTGATTGTGTATTAATGATGTTAGTGTTTTATTCAGGCTTTTAATTGCTTTGTTTTTAAGTTATCTATTGGACCTTCCTGAGTTGTCTTTTCAGACACCTTGACTTCTATAAAACTGATACATTTATAACCTGATTTCACTATTACAGTGTACTCATTAAGAGCTTTCATTTGGTATTCCTTTAAATTGTACGCATCAATATATTTTACAGATGTCATTTGTATGGTTGCAGTTTGATTATTGTTTATTGACCCGAAGTTAAAGTTGGCATTACAACTATAAGACTTCATCTGAATGATATCCCTAGGGTTTTCGTGCACTTGCTCTGAATGCAGTGTTTAGCAACTGTTTCTATGTTTTTACCTCGTTGCAGTTAAATCTCACAGAATTCCATATTGATCACTACAACAAAACGTTTATGAGAATGCAGGGAGATGTAAGTACATCATGTATGTTAATTTTATGTTTAACGTCTGAAGTAAACAGCGTTTGACTTCTAGTTAAGATTTGGAGTTTTCAGAACTGTCAAATTATTTACTCGAAAATTATGTCATGTTCGTATGTACATTTTCAAACATCCCTTATGAAAAGTATCAACTTTCGAATTTGGAGAAGTACTCTAGTAAATTCTTCTACTCTTCCAAGACCAGCAAAATGAGCGGTCATTATAAAAATTTTATCAAACCAATTCATGTATTCTTAGACCGAAGTTGTTAAAACTATCGGAGAAGTTACTGAATTGGAAATCTTAGAACTTGGACAAATCAAACGACTAATCGGGGGCATTTTGAACAGGTGTTAACGTTTTTTGTCGCAGCAACCCTATTTTTTGTTCGACCTTTCTATAAATCGCAATTCTTTTTAGTTCTGGTATGCACTTACATGTAGGAATACAAATAGCTGTATATGGGTTTTGACTTGTACCTAGTTCAAGAGACAATCTTGGTTTTACAAGACAAGGGTTGTCGTTATCAAGAGCCAAGCTAGACAGGAGCATTAAGCCGTTAGATGTTGTATCCCAACGTTTAAAGATCCCATATACTTCTCACAAAGAGTAGGTAGTATCTGATCATAGTCCAGTGCTGTGTAGACACTGTCATAATTATGAATGGCTCCCTGAAGCACCTAATAGCCGAATGTAAAGATTTGAAATGTTACATGCACCTGGGAGCACTGTATAACACCCAGGGAAATAGCGAGACTTCGAGTTTAGAGGAAGCAAAAAGACGAGCACCAGAAGTGCGAGTTCCTGAAGGGGTCTGATGGCATGCTGCCCAAGAAGATTTTAAAAACTAAGTTCTTGGAAATAATATTTCCCAATTCTGACGGAGTTTACGATACGAAACTCCGTTCCTGGAGTAGGGAACTTTTTCAAAATAAACATTTTTGAGGAAGCATTTGTCGTCTAGCTCTGTCTGATTGTAAACTATACCTGTAACACGTTAGTTTTTTTTTAATTTTTTTTTTGGATTTTGCCAATAATAGCTAAAGAATATCTCAGAGTTTGTGGAGCTACTTCAGAGAGGCTCTCACCTCGCGAGTCTGCTCCATCTTAATATGTCGTTCGCTCACGGACTGGCCAACATGACGGAGAAAGATAGGAAAATGGCGTACGTGCGGGGCATGTGGAAGAACCTGGGACCCATCCTGTGTGGATCCGACCCTAATCAACAACCCAAGGAAGCCATAGACCACATGTATGATGCTCGCTGTGTGACCAGTTCGTGCAAGACACGTGCGCTGCGCTTCATGCTCTACATTCTAACACGTGGACCGAAGATCTTATACTCTTCTAATGGGACCATGGCAGATTTGATTATCAAGAAGGTACGTAATTAAACAGTTACAATCACTCTGCAGTAGAGGTGAATACTTATTGTAGCATTTAAAAAATTAGCACCGCATTATCACAAATGCTGCAATCTGGTTGATTGCACTGAGTACTTATCCATTGATATTAACTTTTACGCCCAGGTGGTGCAGACAATCCAAATGGCAGCATGTTATTTTCAACAAAAATTTCGAATCTTGCAACATTGGCCAATTTTGAGACTTGTCATTTGTAGAAGTTATTCCAAAAACGTCCGTGTCTTGTGGTGCAACACCTAGTGACTGTAGCTAGATACCAATATATTTTTAGGGAAATAGCTGTTTCAGTACATGTGCATCTACCAGTTAGTAAAGTGTTTTACTGTGAAAACTGGAGTTTGTTTGAAAAGAAAAGAAACATTGAAATACATTTCAAAGATGATCCGTGCATTAGGCGAATAGCACATGTTATTTCAATTTGAGTATCCAATAAGAGTAGTCCAGAAACATGAACACTGACTTTGGTGGTTTACTTAACTCCAGGGGTTAACCCACACACATGCACACACACCCACACATGCTGACTTACACATCCATACATAAATACACACACACACACACACACATACATGTACATACATGTACACACACAGTTCGTAATGTTACATGTCATGGCTTTGTTTCCGCTCGTCAGTCGTTTATACGGTAAACGAAACTGTAATTACATTACTGTTATTACCTTTGCCTCAGGCGAACAGAACCTTTGCTGACATTGACAGCATCCAGGCGTTAGCACACCAGTGGTTAAACCAGTCAGCTCAGATCCGTAAAGCGCTCACAAGGAATGACTCGCAGCACATCCTCGGCGAGATCGTGAAGGCGCTTGACAAGTACGAAGTGGCTAGTGACACCGTTACGGATGTGTCAGGCAATCGTAAACCCAACCAGTATGTGAAGTACTACAACGATCTAAAGAAACTGCTAATTGACTCTCATAAACACGGAGGAAATCCAATTTTTAAACAGTTAGATTTAACGGATCAAGTGGCACATGTATGGATTGAGCAAGTTTCCCGACTGAATCTGAACATTTTCCAAGGGTTCAAGGACGAACAGTCACTTCTGAACTATGCTTTGAACATAAATGGCTCGAGGGACCGAGATCCGTCCATAATTGTTGCTGGTTAGTATTATAACTAGATGATTTGCAAATGTCATGAATAGGCTGTAATATGGTTAATTTGGAAGCTGTAAATGTCAGAAAATCAGTATCAAACTGGTTAGTCTGTGAAATTCTTAACTCACTCATTCTCTCACTAACTCAATCATTCACCCACCCACAAATTCACTTAGTCAGTCACTCACTTTCAGTGAATTCTTTTTATCCCAAGGCATTGTGTTTAAGAACGTCAAGGCAAACCAGTCAAGACTGCCACCACACATCGTGTACAAGATCAGAATGAATGCCACGTGGTTCACACCCTCCACGAAAGAGATACGTGCCAAATATTGGCGTCCAGGCCCTCACAGTTACTATCAGAACTATTATGACCTGGGTTTTGTGTGGTTGCAAGACCAGATCGAAAGAGCCATAGTGGATGAGGTTACTGGCCAGGATGTGATTAAACCGGCAGTGTATCTTCATGAAATGCCCTATCCCTGCTATGTTAAAGATAGGTAGGTGCTCTCAGCAGTGCTAGTACTACAAATGAGAATGGACCTGTTTGTGTGTGAAGCTATTTTTGATACTCATTCCACAGACCAATCCGCACGCGTTCGAAAACAGCCACGTACGCGTGGACAGTGTGGTGACGATGTGCTGACGTCAAGATGACATGACACAAGTCCGCGCGTCACGTCAGTTCCCGCGCGTGGGATTGGTTTCACACGCAAATAGGTTCCTTCACGCATATGGTACAGCTATTAACTCCTATCAATATACTCCAGGTAGGTGATTTGAGTCTGTATGGTTCATTTACAGTTAAAAGAAATGACGCGAGAACCGTAATCAGAAGAATTCTGTTGTAGTTTTTTAATGAGTGCTTGGAAGTTAAATGATTTTTGAACAAAAGAGACCCGGCGACTCCGTTGCCACCATCATTAAAATGCTCAAACAAGTGTTGACATTTTGTCTAAAACTTCGCCGCAATTTTGAAAACTACAATTAAGTTACTCTGAGTACGGTTTTCACGTCGCTGCCGTTGACTGTAATATTGTTATGAAATTAAAGACACCTGCGTCCCTCTTTTCTCACTTCTCCCGTCTCCATTTCCATCTTATTTTCGGGGTTTCCACGAATCTATAAAATCTTCATTTTAGTTTATGATAATTCAAGTCCTAAATTAAAAGTCTTAAATTTGAAGCATTTACCTTTTTGGTCTTACAAGGTCTTAATTTTCCACTTCAGTGAACGACATATGCTAAACACTAGCTACATGCAAAACTTTGTTCGGTAGCTATAACTTTGCGGGTTTTCAATTAGCATTTCGTAATATATATTCAGTGAAATAAACAATTTACTGTTTCAGTGATGTATGTATTTGTGTTACAGCATTAATTTTTGCTTTTTTTGATTTTGAAAACTACAGGTGTTGACAGTCAAAAGTGTCTTAAATCTTTTCAACTTTAATCTTAAAAATTCATTCATCTGCAAGCTGCAGAAACCGTGATATTGTTCGTTCACTATCACTTGCACTCATTCACCATATTTGCCAGTACAGTGACTACTAGAGTTGTATGTGCAAATTTCCCAGGGTCAAGGAAAAGTCAGTGATAAATAGAGGATATTACATGGGCGCGCGGAGATACGAATTTTATCTTCGAGTGTTGACAATATCTCTCACGAGTGAGCAAAGCCATGTAATGTTCTGTTTATTACACTAATATAGATAAAATGCCAGGTACGATGCAGTTAATTAATGACAATCTGCCATGACGGTCGAGTTCACGAACAAGCGACAGGAAAAAGCAGCCGCAATGAGCTTAAAAAAGGGCGCGAAATCTTTGAGCGCTGATTGGATGACAAGAACGTAACCATAGTAATTTGATATTTTCACACGTAAAGAGAACAGTGATATCTTCACTGCGCGCAAATGGCTTTTTAGAAATAGAGAAACCCTGGTATTTTATCTATATTTATGTGATAAAAATACTTATTTTTTAATGTCAGGGAATTATTAGGGAATTTTGATTAAGGTAAAAATGAATTGGGACCCTGTGTGAAGGAGGTTAGTTGGGTCAAACCAAAACCATGTTCCCTACTAGACTCAGTTGTTCTACTCTTCTCCACAAAGGTTCATGTTTGTGATCGAGCACATGATGCCACTGTGCATGACGGTCTCGTGGATCTACACTGTTGCCCTTGTGGTGCAGAGTATAGTGTACGAGAAGGAGCAGCGGCTGAAGGAGGTCATGAAGATGATGGGGCTTAGTAACGCAGTGCACTGGGTTGCCTGGTTCATCACAGGAGTCTCGGGCATGTCAATCACCGTCATGCTTTTGACAGTCGTGCTGAAGGTCACTGAATATCTTAAACGGTTCACAAACGCCTCTCGTTGTTTACTTTACTTTTCTTTTCTTTCGCATCTTACTTCTTGAGTAGAAACTACTCGTCTCAGTTGTGTCAGCAGTGACTTTTTATAGCCAGTGTACGATAGCTTCCAATATGGCTGCTGACTTTTTCGCATTCCCGTTTTCGTTTTTCATAATCTATTGGTTGTGTTCCTCGTCACCTTTTCTCTGAGCCCAAGCAGATGGTTTAAAGTAGAACTAACAGAAAGACGATTTATACTTTGACGTTCAAGTTGTGCGTTGGTTTGTCCAGACCTCATCAAATTTTCACATCTCAACTGTGTGGGCACCCAGTGAACCATCCCTGGGTCTTCCACAGGTTGCCCACCCTACTGGATTCACTACTTTTAGTGTGTCTCACTTTCAGTCGTGTTTTTGAAAACATTTAGCGGTGAAATGACAGTTTGTGTTCATCCTTACAGCAAGGAAAGATCCTGGCCTACAGCAACGCCGTCATCATCTGGCTGTTCCTAATGCTGTTTGCAGTGGTGACCATCGTGTTTTGCTTCCTTATGAGTGTGTTCTTCTCCAAGGCCAAGCTGGCTGCCGCCTGTGGGGGAATCATATACTTCCTCACATACATGCCCTACGTGTTCATCTCCATTCGCGAGGAGGGTGCTGGGGTAAAGATTTCAAACCAGGAAAAGGTTGCCGCTAGTCTCTTCTCGACCACTGCATTTGGTCTTGGTGCTCGCTACTTCGCTCTGTATGAAGAGGAGGGGGTCGGTGTGCAGTGGAACAACATTGGACTAAGTCCGGTTAGTGAGTGATGGCAATTGAGTGTGAGTGATAAAGAATTGTATTGAAGAGCGGGGAGTGAGAGTTGGTGTTTCTTGGAACATAATTTAATGAGTGGTGGGGGAATGATAGTGAGTGATGGTAACTGACTGTGAGGGATAACGAATGATATTGAAGTGCGGGGAGTGAGAGTTGGCGTTCCTTGGAACGTAATTTAATAAATGAAGTGGGAACTATAGTGAGTGATAGCGCAATACAGTAAAAATGTTTAATGATAGTAAGGGACCGTTCATAAACTAGCAGTAGAGTCGAAATAATGGGAGTCACAACTGCTAAATGGGAATTACTTTTTTAAATCTTGTATCATTAAAAATAAGGTTTCATTCAATCCACAATTTTTGAAGAAAAGTCTTGGAAAGTGCACTAGATTGAAGCTCAGAGTATTTTAAGTATAAAAGAAGTTTTGGGTTGAAGGGGTTAAAGAAACAAAGCTAATCAGAAGTTGTTGATAAAATATTTTTGTTTGCAGGTGGAGGGAGACGAGTTCAGCCTGCTCAAGACCTGTTTCATGCTGGTTGTAGACACAGTCATATACACCATTCTGGTGTGGTATATTGAGGCTGTTCACCCAGGCTCCTACGGCCTTCCTCGGCCGTGGTACTTCCCACTCCAAGTTACATACTGGTTCGGCCACAACACAAAGTCCTGCCCTCGGCTCCGGAGTAAGGAGTACCAGTTGATGACGTCAGATGAACTGGAGGGTGCCCCAGGAATGCCGGGACTGTTGGCTTACGAGAGGGAGCCCGTCCACCTCCCCCTTGGGGTGACAGTGGAGAATTTGGTGAAGGTACGATTGATGTATTCTGACTACAGTTTCCTTCACTGCTCTCAATAGAAAGACAAATTAATCTGCGTTATATCAACAGCACACTAGCGTACAGTAAAAACTCGCATATACTAACTACCAAAATTATGATAATTTATACCAAACTGGCAACAGTTACTCCAGTTGGTTACATATCAACCTAAGCTAGAGTTGAGTCTAACTTGCGACCACCAGGGACTGGTCAGGAACACGTGAACCAAGCTCAGACTTGCAGAAAGCAAGAAAAGTTTGCAAAAATCAAAGTTTTAAACAGACATTTCTTATCTTGCTTTCTTTGACAACTGTGGAAGGCCAACCGCATAATTTTTTGGTTAAAAAAGTGACAGGTTGCGCTCTTTTGTAGTTATAAGAATTGATTTTGAAGCGTCATATTGAAAATTTGCTAGTATTCGTCTCTTACTATAATTCACGCATGTGCAGTTGTTGTACAAGTTTGTACCTGTCATAACCAGATTGCTGCAGCTATTTGAGTGGAGACTGGGCACAAAAACGGGCACCAGGCTACTGAGCCACGCTGCCTGCACAAGTGCTTTCTCACCAGCTTTTAGTTTGATAAACCTTTTTTTCCTCCCGTACAGCGGTATAAAAATGGGGACAAGCTCGCAGTGGACGGTTTAACCTTGAACCTTTACGAAGGCCAGATCACGTCTTTTCTGGGTCACAATGGCGCGGGTAAGACCACAACGATGTCCATCCTGACCGGGCTGTTTCCTCCAACGTCCGGCACGGCCTTCATCTATGGGAACGATATTCGCATGGATATGGACCAGATACGGACAAGTCTGGGGATGTGTCCTCAGCACAACGTGCTGTTCGACAGGTGAGTTTTCTCATTTTGTATTATGGGGAACATTTTATTATTATTTTGATATTGTAAGAAATCAACACCGCGATATTGCAAATGTGCCAATCTGATTGGTTCTACTTCTTTCCTCTGATACAATTATATCCATGCTTGTTTCTATTGTATTCTGGTTGACGTAGTAGGCCTTTTTACTGTAGTAGTTTGTATGGGAATTCCTCCAATCAAATTATATTTCAAACAGAGCCTCTCATTTTAGTTTATATTTATTTATTTAGAGTATGTGTACTTACGGTTATAAACAGTTACAGTTTCTTATAAACAGTTTTTCCCTATATAACTTACTTGGCAGGTAGAGATCACCCATTTCCATTTTCTTCATAGGAGCAGGCGTAGCTCAGTTGGTTAGTGCGCGGCCTTCGGAGCTGGAGGTTCCCAGTTCGATTCTCGGTGACTCC
>JANRMR010194650.1:0-10376 GCA_025434825.1 Bergia sp. 'catenularis'
AACTAATACTATACTAGGTGAATCATATATTAACTAATACTATACTGGGTGAATCATATATTAACTAATACTATACTGGGTGAATCATATATTAACTAATACTATACTGGGTGAATCATATAATTATTGAATCATATAACTTAAACTAATATGTAAATCGTGACCCAGAGCAAGGCTGTCATCTTAAGACTACCTATATTTTATCTTGAACTTGGTTACAGTGATAAAGTAAGCTCAAATTGAGAATAATTTTTGGTATTATCATGAACTTAGCTGACTCATAGAAACTGCTAATAAAAGGTCATGAATCAAGACGATGAAGTCATGGAAAGTTGTGGAATTTAAGAAGATAAAAAAACTACAAACCCTGTGAAGAATTCAATGCTTTTGACTAGAAAATCATTTAGCAGCCTATAGTAATTTATTCACAAAAGAAAGTACAAATCACAAAACAATTTGCAGATTGCTTTCTTTAATATAATGTATGTGTATATATGTACACATTAAGTCAATCCTGACAGTACTTAATATTCATGGATAAAGTTTAATATCAAAGTTTACAGTCATGTAATCCAACAAATTCCTCCTGCAGGCAAAGGGAGAAGTTATTGGAAATCTTCCAGAACTTGCTCTCATACATAACAAGTTTGCAAGGTATATACTGTTACAAATTTTAGTAAGTTGGAGTAGAGGTACAGGTAACAGACATGAAGTTAGTAATGTATAACTTGTTGTAAGTTTGTAGTTTATATTTAGGGACCGATCGTTTATTACATTGCAGAGGGGGTTGCTGGTTTGTGGGGGGGGGGGTACAATTTTAAAAATTATTTGAAAGTGGGAGGTACATTTTTTCTAAGAGAAGATAATTTGGGGATATATTTTTTACCGTGCAGTTAAACAGTTGATTGACAACTGAGTTTTCTCTTGTTAAAAAATGCACTAAATGAATGAAAGAAAAAGACAAAAAGGAAGATACAGTATGTATGTACTGGAAAAAATGGATTCCTTTAGTGTCTACTCAGGCCTGGTGCCTCTAGTCAGAGTCAAAGTGCTTGGGTTGGCAGTGTTTTACAAACTCATTCCCAGGGACTTTTAGGAAATTTTCAAGATGATGGGGTGTCTGTGGGGGGGGTGTCATGTTTTAGAATTGGGCTGTGGAGGGGGAGGTATCTTTTTTGTTGGAGATTTTTTAGCGGGGTAAAATTTTGATTGCTGGTTTTTTTGAAAACCACCCCCCCTACGACGTAATAAATGATCTGTCCTTTATTTTAAAATTTTATTATCATACTGTCTGTCAAAAGAGCCGAGCCCAAGTACCTTCCTGAGAAGACAAATGCAGTGTCAACAGGCCGAGCTATGGAAGCATTTCACTTTGTCAGCTATGTACCCATCAACGGCCGACTGTTTGAACTGGATGGACTCAAGCCATATCCCATTGACCATGGTAAGAAATTCTTATGCCAGAAGGACTTGGATTTGACTTGCGACTCCAACTGGACTAGTTCAGTTATAAGCAACTATTTTGTCATCCTTTGTTGCTCCCTTGGAAAAAGAATACTTTCCTACAGCTCCTAGCAGCAACAGTAATATTGTACATAGTTATTAATAAAGTTTTATTAATCAATCAATCAATCAATCAAAATCTTTGTTTAATCACGATAGAATTTAAAGCCTCTGGCTTGTGGGGTTGTGGATTACAATTTAACAAATTATTATTTAACAAAGTACACAGTCACAAAAAGAGGTAGAAGTAAGTCTCAAGAGAAAATTTTTATGTTTGCATTACAGTCTGAAACAGAATTGACATGAGTAACCAGAAGTAGAGTCTCTTTTAAAAATGAAAATTTCAAACTGCAAACTTCAAGTTTAAAACTTAAATAGAAATTATGTTAATTCTCTTCATCTATCTCTTGGTAAAGAAAATGAAAAATCTTTAATTTGCACTTGAATCATCTAGTTTTGGATTTCTGTTATTTTAATATTTGAAAACAACATCTTTGCAGCTACTTTGTTTTCCATGATTTTTTGTTCTGAGTATTTGAAAGCAAATTCATTGATTTTTGGACAAGAGAGGTCTGCAAACTGATCACCATCCTTAACCCTTTCAGCCCCAGCCAGTTTATCGACATATATTTTCTCCTTACATTATCAATACAAAGTAAGTTGTTTGGTGGTGAGAATAAAGGAATTGATCACACAAAATAAGCTATCTAGTATGAAAAGTGAAGTTCTTCCAAACTATTTAAAGGAACATATGGAAACAGTTTAGGAGAATTTAGCAACACATCAAATGTCGTGTTCGGGGCTGAGAGGGTTAACATACTCACATTTATAACTCTGGTCCAAGATTTTGTGTTAATCTTCAAAACTACAACAAAGATTTTCTAAGACAGTATAGTTCTCACACCACTTCAGCTGTCTGTGATGGTGATCTTGTCTGTCTTTACACAAAAGTTTACTTGGGATTTCATTGTTTTATAGGTCCTTGGGGTGAACAGGAGAGCTGGACAGAAAAGTTCAGAAGAGTAATTACAGATCGACTGGGAATAGCAACTGGAGGGTAAGAATTTGTACTGCTGAATTTCATTTCAAATTCTTTACCCTTTTAGCCCCAAACAATTCATTTTATATTGATACTGTATGAAAGAGTCTGTGACGCAGTGGTAGAGTGGTTAGCAGGTCTGACTTGTAACCTGAAGGTCGTGAGTTTGAATCCCGGGCTAACCACTGTGTTGTGTCCTTGAGCAAGGCACTTTACTCGACTTGCTCCAGTCGACTCAGCTGTGTACATGTAAATGAATACCAGCTTCTGCTGGGGGCTAGCCTGTGATGGATTAGTGTCCTGTTCAGGGGGAGTCGCAGACTCGCATCGGCTTAACACTATGGAAACCGGAGATAAGCACTGGCCTTATGAGCCACTTGGCTCAGGAAAGGATAAATTTAGCTGTTTGAAAGAGAAGACTGATACATATTGATAAACTGGCTGGGACTAAATACTACATGTATTATGCTTGTACACTGTAGGTTTTGTAGCTGCCTAAAGTTAGGTATACTATATATCAACATCAAGGTAACAAGAACTCCTTCAAGTCTAGTCTTGTTATAGACATTCCTGTGCATGAATCTGAGTGTGTGTTGTCTGTCAAAAATGTTTGGGATTCCTTTGTCTTATCGTTCATTAAATTATGATGTGTAAAGAACTAATTAGCTTGTGTGCTTTGTCGCGCATCTTTTGTCTTCAAATAAACATCAGTCATAAAGATTCAAACCTCTGCCTCACGTTATTTATACTTTACGACATTGTCCAGTCAGTGTAGTTGTTAGTTGTAAATTAATTGTGGAAGGCTTCAATGCATATATTTTTGTCATACTTTTGAGAACCAAGTACATAAATGTATACATACAAATGAATATCTTGGTCAGGGGTTCCAATAGGATCCCCAAAAATATCAGTCCTGGGGACTGAAATCACCTGAAACATTTCGGTCCCCCTTTCTTTCTCTCTCTTTCTCTTTCTCTTCAACGCTTTCTTTCCAAATCATTTTTTTGGTCCTGGGGACACAAGTCAGCGATTTATTTTGCGTCCCATGTCATAAAATTTGCATGAAATGGCACTGTTTTTGCTCAGTTGTAACCCCTGTTGGTGTGTTCTACAGGGAGCCATACCATGACATCAGATACAACCTTATGGCTGTGGTTGCTGATAGAAGACCAATTTATGAGAATAAACTCCACAGCTTAAACCAACAAAGGTAAGGCATTAATTTTGGATATTTTGGGTTAGGTTAAACAGATTGTTTCAAAGCATTAAAACATTAATGTTCTCACTTACAGTGTACCTACAGCCTTTACAGTTATTTTTTTAATTTTGTAACCAACAGAGAAAATTAATTCTGGACAAGGTGTATATGTGTAAATTTAGTAAAACTCTGGTAAAACTATTTTAGAATGTCCATAATGGTATTTATAAATGAAAGTCATAGAATGTGTGGAAAAACCCTCCAACCCAGATACAGGTGAAGGTGAATGGATCTCAAGGTTTGACTTGGTTGAAAAGGAATTAGCAGAAAAGTTCAGTCTGTTATAGGCATTGCACAATACTGCAGGGTTTTCTTCAATGCATACATGTAAATCTGCTTAGTTTACACAAAAAACAATTTGGGTGCAAAATTTGAAGTCGTCTATGTCTTTGCCATGCAGAACAGGACTGGAGTTTTGCATTACCTTTTAGTTGGTTGATTTTAAAACACCAGCAGTGGGCTGGTGATGTTAATATCCATTTTACAAAGCCAGCAGGAATGCTTAACATATAAAGGGTGAAGTAAATTAAACTAGACAATTTAAATTTGTCTTTCAAAAATGGAAAAGGTTTACAAGACAAGATTATACATGTAATTTCAGTGAAATATCAAAGCACAAATTGCTTGATAAAATTAATTCTTGCTCAAATTATAAATGAATATTTTTTTAAAATTTTTACTCACTTGTAGGAAGGAACTTGTTCAAACCTTAAAGAAGGTGAGTTTGCCTGGATGCTGTTAAATTGAGTGGCTTGATCCTGATGAAATCTGATACTGT
Organism: Bergia sp. 'catenularis'; assembly: GCA_025434825.1. Lineage (NCBI taxonomy): Eukaryota > Metazoa > Cnidaria > Anthozoa > Zoantharia > Parazoanthidae > Bergia > Bergia sp. 'catenularis'. The sequence continues at coordinate 4,579 of JANRMR010194650.1, forward strand.
ATAAATTATGGAGAACAATAAAATGTGTCTGGAAAAGTGATAAAAATAAACATCGAATCTTAATATATACCAGGTGATCAGACATTTATCATGTCCTTGGAGTAAACCAATCAACGCACGCTTTCAGGTCTGCCCAAAAGGCACCATCCCAGAACATGCTGTGAGATTAGTAACAATTGCTGTTGTTTTCTCATTTTGCTAAAGAAACGAATTCCACAAAATGAACTATTAAACAGACAAGTTCTGGTAATTACATTCAACAAAGAAGCTGCCTTTTAGCCTATCTACAACTTTAGCTGATAAATGCATTTAAACATAATGAGTTTTGGTAGTACTTAGAACTGTTTTAAAACCAACGACTGCAATATAAAATGGCGGCCATTTTGAGATCATTGTGTGTGCGCGTGGCTTTCTGGGATGGTGCCATATGATCAATTCAGTCAAGCGTTCCTTGCACACAAGAGCCGATCACCTGGTACAGATGTACCATGTGACCAGTAAATGATGCATAACTGTAAATTTCTGTCTAAAGTCATAATCTTGATAAAACAGCATTGGAAACATGCCAGTATCATCCTTGCCATGTAGCTACAGTTTATTACTACTTAGAACAGTTTTCCATTACCATTAGATAAGAGTTACTAGGTTATTGCAACAATTGAGCAAAAACTTATTGCTGGACTGTTGCCTTTTCATCCCTTATAGAATATGTTTGTTTGTCCTGTGCTTTTCATATTATTGTAAGCCCAAAACACTATCGAGTTTGCTGTTTTATTTCTTTTTCTTGTCATTTTCAAAAGTATTTAACTTTATATACATGTAAAGTATATAATGTGTTCCCAATTTCATGCTTCTCATTTCGGCAGATGCTTGATGACCCAAACTGCCCCACAAAGACAGCAGTATCAACTGCAGAAGGCTCACAGACAACTCAGAGTTTAACACACTGTGGCTCATCAGAGAGGTCTGATAATGAGCAGACTGACACATCATTAGCAGGTGCTGCTAATCAAGCTACGGTGACGTCAAAATCGCCCAAGAGTACATCCCCAGAACAACCACAAAAGGGACGAAGACAATCCGAAGACCGCAGTAGTGGGGTTGAAATCTCAGCAGAGGAGGCAATCAAGGGGATACCGGAGAGTGAAATGACCCTTGCCGCCCTCAAAGCGACTATCGCAGCTTCCAAAGAGTCAAGTGCCGCCCATAGCAGCCTGTCATCTTGTACCACTCCCCCTGGAAGTAGCACAACAGCTTTTAACATCGAGACCACCAAGGACAGTGGGGACTGTAGGTCGGGGCTGACAGACACACAGACATCTGAAAGACCCTCAACTGAATCAGACATTGACTCATCTGCACCTAATAGCCCAGGGAATGGAGTAAGTTGAACTACTGAATTCATGTGTACATTGGCTACAGTAGGTTTATCAAGAGATTTCAACAAGTTTTTCTTAAAGCAGGCATAGCTCAGTTGGTTAGTGTGCAGACTTTGGAGCTGGAGGTTCCCAGTTTGATTCTTGGTGACTCCAACGTCTGCTTTGACTTTCTTCTGATCTGTGTAGCTTTAGCTTTAAATACCTGTAAAATGGAGCACTGACAGGGGGAGGGGGTAAAGTGCACACTGAGGGCCACAAGTTTATCAGTTGTACTACTGTCACATGTTAACCTCATTAAAGAAAGTTGCTTTACCTTTACCTTCACCTTTTTTTAACCTTTAATATGAGATGCAATATATGAACCTAACTCTAATAAAACATAAATTAAACTATTTTACCTAATCTTTAACCCTTTCAGTCCCAGACACGTTGTTTGTTCTTAGTTTCCTTTTAAGCAGTTACATGTAGGGAGAATTGTGCTTTTCATCATAGATAGTTTGCCATGACCAATTCCTTTATTCTCATAATCAATCACCCCATTTTGAGTGAATGATGTGGACAAACTAATCAGGGCTGAGTGGGTTAACCATTTTCTGTTGGCTAACTACACAGGGCAGCACCACAGAGACAGCCCCATCAGAGGACAATTACATTTCAGACAGTGATGATGAGGTGTACTGGTACTCAGACAGGAAACGACTCGAGGCACAGTTGCCTACCAACAGTGAACTGTCAGGTGGGTTCACTTACATGTAAAGTTAACTTTAGTTAATTTTCATCTATAATGAATATTGAGTTACTAATAGTAAACTGTCAAATGACTCTCACTCTAAACTACTCTTGTTAATTCCATTGTAGTTAACTACCATATATATATAATAATAAAAATAATACATTAATAAATAAATATTAAATAAAATTAATAAACAAAAAGTAGGAAATATTAAATGAATGTTTGTAGTCCAGTTTTGCAGCAGGTTTTATAAAAAAAATAGCAAAATGGAAAATTGCATTGAATCACTGCTTGGCAATATTTGCTTTTTCTACTGCAGTAAGCTCCAAGTTATCAAGACCTACCACACTAAAAACTGCTGACACAACCCCAAATAAAAATGATGGAAAGCCAGTTGAACCAGCCTCTGAAACCCTAGCTCGTCAGCTTGGAGAATGTTCAGATGAAGCTCAGGTACAGCAAACCCTACCTTTTTGTGATCTTACAGGATGATTTTAATATCAAGGGAGTATGTTCACTGTGCTAGTTATTAGAAGTACTACACCTTGAAGTTGAAACTATATCATAAAAAATGTGGATACAAAAACTACTTGTATCAAATGTTAACTTGTAAGATCAATTTTGGTTTTGGTTAATGTAGAATCTGAGTTTGCTGTAAACCCCATGCTAAGTGTCTCTATTTACAACAATGCCGTTTGTGTGTAGCATTTCCCTCTGCCTTTTGTTATCTGCAGGAGCTGTTGTCTGATTTGCGAAGAGTAGAAAAGGATATCATTCTTTGTGAGGCGAGCCTTCGGGAGGAGACTGAGAAGCGACACAAATATTCAGTAAGTAGTTTTAAGAGATGATTCGATTACATTCTCTCACTCTTGTCACATTACCTAAACAGAGCATAAAACAGCAAACTTGCTCTTTTGAGATTTACTTGACTGTGTAATGACATGGATGTGATAAAGTTTTGAGTTTTGCTGTCATGTTACTAAACTCCTGACAAATGAAATGGCATAGAACAGCTGACAGAAACTGAGGAAAAGGTTAGATTTTTGTTGGTTCTACTCAGCTTTAAAGTTTCCTACCATTCAGTTCATACATCTTTGAACAAAATGGAGTCTGTAAGCAAACCACAGATATTCTTAACATGAAAGAACAGAAAAGTGAGGTCAGTTTTCTTCCATCTGCCCATTTCATATGTACATTATTTAAAAAACTGAATAAATTGTAGTTTTTCTGTCCTGTTTATTTGCATTATCTTGATTTATGTTCCTGACTGGGAACAAACTAATTGAAGGTAATAAATTGGTTTAAAATACTTTGATTCTTGGAAGAAAAGATTAATCAAAGACCTTTTTAGGGGATTAATATATTTTCTTTAACTATTCTATGGATAAAAACTAACAATTTAATTTCTTAAAAAGTGAAAATCCATTTTTTCAGTCATGAAAGAGGCTCTTAAATACAAGATACTTTGACAGAAGTCATAAACAAGGGTCTTTTTGGTAGATTCGTATGGTTGGTTTTAAAATTCTTGGGATAAATAACAAAAGTTTAACTTCCACGAAGAGAAAATGCATTGACTTAGTTGTGAAAGAGCCTATGTGTGTGTCTCCCCAGGTGGACCACTGTCGCCGCACACACAACTATGACCACTTCATCTGCACATTCCTGACCATGCTGGCAGAGCAGGGACACTTTGCCGAGATGGTGGAGCAACAAGCGCCCCTCAAGAGGCGCCTCGCCCAGAGCAACTCACACAAGAAACTCACCAAACGTGCTTACAAGAGGAAGGCCAAGTAGCTAGTTTTTACTGCTCAGATAGTACAAGTAGTGGAACAACGGGGTCCCCTCAGGAGACAGTTGGTGTAAGAGGAAGGCCAGGTAGCTAGTTTTTACTGCTTACAGTTTACTGGAAGTAGTTGAACAACGGGGGTCCCCTAGAGAGACAGTTGGCAAAAGAGGAAAGCCAAGAAACGTGCTTACAATGTACTTCATACTTCAAGTGGTGGAACAACAGGGTCCCCTCAGGAGACTGTTGGCACATTGCAATAAATTCATCGAACATGCTTCTTATAAGAGGAAAGTGAAATTTTTTATATGGACTTGCTCTGTAATCAAGGTGATAACTCAAGCTGTGTTGTTTGATCTGGCGATGAAACTAATGAAAGGCTACCATCTTGTTTGCAAGTACAAGCTTGACAGAAACAGTTGAATCACGGGATCATGAAGACAGGAATATTGATAAAATAACAACAAACCTGTTTGTGATTCGTTACTGAATCACTGCAAATTCTATAAAGAATTGTCAATCAAGAGTGAAACATACATTTCTGGGTCTTGGCATTACCCTTGACTACCTCCAGTGATTACTGGGTATTTTGACAAAACCTTCAGTTCAATTATTGTGACTTTAAACAATGTCAGTGTTGTGCAAATCCCCTTAATTCTGCTTGATACTGCATTGATGTTACGAGTACTTTTGTAACCATACCTTTCTCACTGTGGGTCCCATGGCCCTGACAAGTGTTGAGAGATGTATGGTTACAAAGCTATCAGACCATTGAGTAAAAAGGCAGGATCAAAGATTACTTTGTCCATATGGCCAGATAAATTTATTGGAGATATCAAATTGTCAGTCATGCAAGACCCAAAATCAAATGTTTCACTTTAGATTGACATTTCACAATAGAACTCCCTGTATTGAGCTGAACAAATACTGGGTAATAGGAAACAATTTAAAGTTGGGGAGGCCAATTTTATTTTTTTTTGGGGGGGGGGGGGAGTCTGAAAAACAAATAAAGCAAATTGGGGTCTTGAAAGTAACCATTTTGTTTCATAAGCCCCAAAAGTTTTGGGGCCTACATTTTGTTTAATATGTGTGGAAAGTTGGGGGCCAGGCCCACCTACCCCGCCCCCCACCGCCAATCCTATGTCCTGGAGTATAACACCTCCACTACTTTAAAGAACTGATCTGCCTGAATTTCACACTTATCACGGACTGACTCTCCTCATTTTACAGATGTACTAGAAGAGACGGGCAAGCTATGTTTAATTGATGATTACTCTAGCTGAAAGGCTTTTCCAGCTGTTTTAACTGATATTTTATAACGGTTCAAACCGGAAAAATGTTTTGAAAACGTGATCATCCACACCATGAATAAAATGGAAAAGTTTGATAGCCACTGAATATATTACACCCCCATGTATAGTGAATATTATCTGTCATCTTTCACAATTCAAGATTTATAGTGTGAGTTCAATTTTTCTTGTTTTGTTAATAAAATTTCAAGTTCGAAGCTTAAGTATTAAATAAACGATTATTTACACACTCCAAGTCACATACAGTTGACTCCCGTTAACTCGAACGCGCAATAACTTGAACCTCGTGCTAACTCAAAGTAATTTTATTTTCCCTTTGGGTCATTTTCTTTGTAATTTTGCGTTCGATAATCTGAACTCTCGATAACTCAAACCTTTTTTCATTTCCCTTGAAGGTTCAAGTTATTGGGAGTTAACTGTATTAAGAAGCTAATTGAATATAGGAACTGCTTCACAAACTTTTTATACTTTATTAAACAGAAACAAAAAACTGAGTAACAAAACCTGAAAAAATTTCAAGAACCTCCCACGGTTGAGCAAATATTTTTAGAAGATCTGTTTAAACTTCAAATATTTTTCATGAACCCCCAATT
>JANRMR010194672.1:0-10373 GCA_025434825.1 Bergia sp. 'catenularis'
AAGAAAATATCTGCATGTATCTGTCGATAGTTGCCAAACTCTTGGTAAAAAACAAAAGTTAAGCGATAAAAACACTAACTAACTTTTGAAAGTGGTTTACCACCTCTACGTTCACACGGTCCCGGATGAATTTCAACCGGTTAAAAGTTCGTGTGTTTAAAAGGGTTCCGTTCACACGGAACCCACGCTAACCGTACAAAAATTTCGACGCTCAAGGTGTTCACAAGGCGCTGGTCAAATTTTCGACCGTACCGGCTTAAAATCCGTCCTCGATTTTGGAGGCCAAGTTTTTGAACGGCTACGCGTCTAAATTTTCATACGGTTAGCGTGGTTTCGTGTAAACGGAATCCCTAAACGCACGAATTTTTAACCGGTTGGAAATCCGTCCGGTACCGTGTGAACGTCACCTTAATCATGAACATTGCAGCAAGTAAATTTCAAATCAGTTTTAACAGACACACTATTCATAATCCACCTGAGCTGCCAAGAAATACACTCAATAAAGCTATGTTGACCCTGAATGCAAAACATAAAGTATAAATCTCGTTGGTATTCAGTGTGCACAAAACTACTGAACAGTTCAGGTTAGCCTTTGTTCTTCTATGAGGCGTGCATATCCACTAATTGTTAGGGCGCTTAATCAACTCTATCATAGCATCGATCAAAGCAGATTGCATTAATTTTTTAACTAGCAGAACTATCATATATTAAATCCATTTAGGGATTGCATGTATAGGCAGCGATTGAATTGGAAGACTGTGAAATTACTGAGAACAAGTTCAGTCGGCAAGAAAAGCAAGAAAATCAAGAAAATCTGAAGACAAAGCTTGCATGTTTCCTCTTCGGTTTTGTCGTTTGCGATGTGTATTCATTGGTGGTGATCTCTGCTCAAGACATCCTCTCAGCGACACTTCTTTCGACCACTATCGTTCTACTGGCACAAATGTTGCCGTACGCTGTTATCACCATATTACGTCCTTTTATTATTACGAAGTTGAAGGTCGCTGTAAGAATAGCTGCGGTGTAAACTTACATGTTTTACCAGCGGCCTACTTCTAATGTCTTTGGCGGGACCCGTCGGATGGAAACTTGTGGGTGTTTGTCTCGTAGCTGTCGGTGATGGTGTAGGAGATATGACATTTTTTTCTCTGACTGCCTTCTACCACAAAGTGACAGTCGGAGTCTATGCATCAGGGAGCGGACTTGGTTTATTTGCAGCGCCGCTGTATTACATAGGTCAGTATAAAACCACTATTAGTATGGAAAATATTAAACCGCTAATGCAAGAATTTCAGATATATTTAAGGCTATACTCTTCCTCTTAAAATTAATTGTGAGTCACAGCTAGCTAGTTTTAAAATTAATTGTCAGTCATTAAAAATCATTGTGAGTCACTGCTAGTTGGGTTTAAAATTCATTGTGAGTCACGACTTTTTAGGTTTAAAATTTCATTGTGAGTCAAGGCTAGTTAGGTCGTGAAACCTCAAACACTCCACCAAACTTAATTCAAGCAGTGTAAGATAATAATAAGAGGTGCCTTTCCATTTCGCTTTACGGTTGTTTAAATTTTATATAGCACTGTCTTTCATTGTGTGGCTTGTTGTTGTCAATTGTTTCGTCCTTCCCCCTCACCACTCGCTCGCCGCACATAAACAATTTTCTAGTGAAAAATTTCAAATATCCTATGCAGATTGCCTGTACCTGAACCAATTGAAGTTTGTAAAATCAGTTTTACATAAAATGGTTCTACAAAAGAACTGAGGAACGTTCCACAAGACCGTGCAGACTTGGGGAACAGCTTTTGAATGCCGCCCGCAGAACACGCCCTCCGTTGACCAGCAGTCAAAATAGAAAACCGAGCTTGACCAAAGGCGGGAGTTGCATATTTGATACGATATCCGCGAAAACATTTATTTTGTGTTTTGTCGTTTCCGCGTTTTGAGCACGAGTTTGTTTCCGTTTAAATTAACCTCAATTAATGAGCCCTAAATGAAATACGATGCATATTAAAACACTTTATATATTAATAGGGTGTGCAACTACAGTTGATTAAGATAGTGATCTCCCCGACGCTCAGATTTTTTTGACTTTCTTAGACTACTTCATAAGAAAAACGTTCAGAACTGAGAGTTTTCCTGTTGACTATGCGAGACACTTGAATCTGTTTCAGTACCCCCTCCTTGTATCGTCAACGACGCATAACAATGTATATCTTGCTGGTATAGCTCCAGGTTTTCTTAAAGCGTCATTTGTTTGGTTTCTGCAGGTTTAACTACTCTGATGTGCATCCCTCCAAAGATTGCCATATTAGGGATTATTATCCTATTGCCAATAATATCGCTGATGTACGTCGTTATGGATAAGATGGATAAGAAAGGAAACACAGAGACTTTTGCAATGGCAACTGAACGCAATCAAGTAGAATACACTCGCCTTCCTACACAACCCGGTGAAGATGAAACTCAGCAGCCGTTCCCAACACTTTCACTGACTGACAAATTGATCATCGTCTGGAAATCTTTACCATTCATCCACTTTCTGGCTGTAGGCCATATATGCGAGTACCTTTCATTCGAATCTCCTGGTAACGGTCCTTGATTTTTCTGATGCTCCTTTCGATCCGCGCAACCATTACGTACTTTACACAACAACGGTATTCGCTGGAGTCTTCATTGGTCGATCATACGGTGTAACATCATTGAATATCAAACCTTCTATCAATCCATATACCAAGTACACGTGGATTTTTGCCGCGTTGTTGTTTTCCATCCAAATGTTTCTGATCTTTGCAGCCTGGTAAAAGAAGAAGACGAGAAAGACAGAAGAAAAACGGAGTTCTCGCGCGCGTTTGTCACATCAGGACTTGCTATTGGAGTCTTAGTGGTGACGTTTCTCGGCTTGACTACGGAGTCCTCGTTAAGGAATCACTGCATTCAAATGATTACATCGCCAGAATACTGTTTGACAAGAAATACTGCACCATCGAACGCTACTCTGTCTTGTCGCATGTAATTTGTTTAGATTTTCGAGGCAAGATGTCACTAAATTCACAAGTTCATCAGATAAATTGTTTGTTCTGTGTGTTCTGTGCACGATTTGAAGCCTTTTGGAGCGATAAACCGGCGTGGATTTCCCCCAGCCTCTTCTTTTTTTACATTATCTTCCCTGGGGGAACTCCTCGCCGGTTTATCGATCCAAAAGGCTTCAAATCGCGCACAGAACGCACAATACATACAATACACACAATACACGAATAACTTGAGGTAAGCAAACTTTATTTCAATCCAACTAGCAGTAATGGATTAACGATTAAATTTCCCATACAAAGTCTTATGATATATTGGTGTCTAGCACGGAGCGTTCTCAAAAAATATTCATAAACATGGATTATAAGCTTGGGCTGCCTGTGGGATAACCATGAATCTGATGTCTTCCCGAATCCACCGCTAGTGTAAACATAGCCTAAAATGACAGTCAAATTTATAAAAAAACTAATTCAAGTTGCGAATGACTAACCCAGAACGCTTTTAGAAAATATGTGTATGAGAATTTTTAGGGACTTGTGAACACGAAAGAGGTATTGAATTTTCATATCTGTGACTGTGCAATTTACTTATTCCTCTGCAACTAGTAATAAACATAATCAATGAAAATATTGAAATTAGTGTGACATGCATTCATGTTGTATATTACGCTATAGAAAAAATTCAGAAAAACCATGTTTTTGTTCCAGCACAATTGAATAAACTGAAACGAATTTTGCGCAATCTGTCAAAATCCTCAAGATATTCCTGGTTCAGTTTTAAAAAGGAGACACAGCACAGATCAAAAGACACGTCCAGATGTTTTCAATTATCTTTATTTGTTTCGTAATGACATATCTCTTTTAACTTACAAAAGTTTAGTGAAAAGGTATCAGTGTCAGTCTTCTAAAAACATTTACTCAAATATATCACCAGTACTCTTTACGTTTTATTTATATATCTCTTCAAACTGTCAATAAACTCCTGGCATTTTTCCTTGTTTGATAAGTAGATGTTTTATGAACTTGCGTGTAAACAACCGTCTCTCATTTCATTCATCGATTGTGCCTTCAGACTCCTTAGCTAATGACGGAGGAGTTCTTCTCTGCAATCTTTCTTGAAAAATCAACGGTAAAATACATGTGTTATCTCTTTTTAATTATTAATTATGTAATTATTTAATTAACTAATCAATTAATTAATTAATAACTATCTACATAATTATCTATTGGCTCAAGATGTTTAAGGAGAATTGGCTTCCATCATCGCTTGGATCAGCAGTTGTTGCAGTTCCTCCGTCAGAGTTGAGTGCCAGGGCGCGCCGACTTCCATTCACTGGGGTAGGAGAGGCGTATGCAACATATCCGAAGGGAGTAAATGGTGCTTCGTAATAAAATAGATCGGCTTTTGTAGTCTGTCAGAATATATAAAATGAAACGCTGTAAGCACATTTATTATAACGAAGGATTTTCTCTTAGTCATTCTTTTACGAGAAAAGACACGAAAGAAATTGTTTCGAACAGACCATTTCATAGTTCCTGAAAAATAAACCAAGCCTTTGGCATCGAGGCGAAGGTTGACTTGGCATTTATACAAACTCTCCGTGCTTTTGACAATGAAATCAGTGTTATTATTATGCTAACCAGTTTCATATCTCTAACCATGCAATTTTATCTTTCGTCTCGGTGCCAGACAAAGGTTGGTTACTTTTCAGGAACTGTGAAAAGGTCCAATTCGTGTTAAACAAAGATGCTGCCTTTTTTACTGTTTTCTGTATAAACCTATAAAGCCGGCTTACATGCTATTATGACTAAAAAGCAACTTCTTTGTTGAATGTAAGTACCAGAACTTGGCTGTTTAATATTTCATTTTGCGAAATTTGTTTCTTCAGCAAAATAAGAAACTAACAACAGCGATCGTTACTACTCTCGCAACGTGTTCTGGGATGGTGCCTTTTGGGCAGACCTAAAAGCACGCGCTGATTGGCTAACTGATAAACGTCTGATCACCAAGTTGGTACTTGTCTACTCTGTGTCTTGCCCATGTCCTGATATTAAAATGTTTTGTCACTATTTTTCCATCATATGAAATCTTTTCCCCGTATTTACTTGTTGTATAATCACCTCAAACCTAAAATGAATCACCATTTTAGAGTTATCTGCAGAAAACTGTGCACACCGTTGCCATGATGACAGATTTTTACAAGACAAACATGAATGGTGTTCGAGGAGTTTTGGCATTCTTGAGTTTTAAGCTTATAAAATTGCATGATACCAAAATTTTACCCTTTGGTTCATGAGTTAGAACAAAATATCGCGGACATATAACACTCAGACTCATTTGGGAGTAACTCTTCTAATGCACAGACACAGAGGTTCTCATAGTTTATTACGTACAAAAATAGCAAGCGAGTGAGCTACTGTTTAGAGTGAAAGAACCTGTGATTATCTTCACATTTTTAAAATTTTTATATGATTGTAAATTTCATGCATTGTAGAGTGAGAGAGAATATTGTAAGTTTTTACATGACTGTGGATTTAAAACTTTGTAAATATATCCAAATTCAGTTTGAACTGGAACAAGAATAAATAATAATTTATGTTTTTATGACTATGACTACGACTACGACTACGACTATGACTATGACTATGACTGACTATGACTATGACTGTGACTATGACTATGACTATGACTGACTATGACTATGGTTATGGCTATGGCTATGGCTATGATTATGACTATGGTTATGATTATGACTATGACTATGATTATGATTTTGAATATGCTTACCGAGGAAGACACAACGGCATTGTTGTCAACAACAACGTATTTTTGTGTTGATTTACTTTTAAGGGTGACATGATCTAGAGTGCTCCCATAGTCCTGTAGAAAAACTCCTTGCAAAACAAACGGGAAAAAGTTTGGAGAAGAATCTTTTCAAACTAATAGTCTTATTACAAATGATAATGTTCACCTCATCAATTTCATAAACCTAGAAATGTTTGGTACACTTTAAAAATAAATTTAATAGCTGAGATTAACGAGTAGTGCTCCATAAAGTAAGGCTTGACTTCTCCAAAACACAAAAGTATGATCATTTGTTCTACAAAAATGTATCTTTTTATCTGAAAAAGTCTTCTTCGTATTGTTACTAGAATTTGTTTCCTTAAAAATATGTCACAAATATAGATGTCGAGAGAGATGTTGGGAGGAGAACTGGGTCAGGAGAGGTGTGAAGGAGGCAATTTGGGAGCGGATGGAACAGCCGACACTGAATCGGAACCTACGGTTTAAGCTTTCGAAAACGTGGGGCCGAGCACCAAGGCTCTTACCACGCCGTCTGTCACGTGACACGGACGTATCACGTGACCATAATTAGCCTGACGAAGGCCGTAGGTTACGGCCGCAACGTAGCTATAAGCGTTTATATAGTTCTAGTAAATTATTTATTTTGCTGTTTTGCTAATTTTGATACCGACTGGATGACTCAAAATCTTCATTATAGATGTTGACAGTATGCACAGTTGATTATGACAAAAACAACAATTATAAAAAGAATAATAGTAATTATAATAATAATATTAATAATAACAATACTAATATGGTTTATTCGTCTCAGACTGAATTACTGGATGCTAATGATCACATCGTAATTATTGTATTAATATGACATATTCGTGCATGCAAGGTATGAACTTTCATTTCCAAATTGTGTTATAATTAACACTGAGGGGGGTAATTGTTTTAGTATTAACCAAACAGGTGAATAGCACTTTTACAAACAATTTATTTCCATTTTTTGCAACAAAAAAGTAAGCGAAAAAAAGGCTCAGTCTTACGCACGTCCATCTCGCGCGCACCCTCGTTTCATGCATGAGTGGCCGAAGTGAATAGCACAGGATATTCGGTGTTTGATGAACCAATCAGAGCGCGCGGAAAGTACTATTCACCTGTTTGATTAATACTAATGACGAATATGTAACTAACCTTGGCTTCGAGCGAGAGACTTATCAGAAGTTCCCTTTATTTCTCCGCTAGGTGTCATTATCAGGTAATAACCATGCTTGTTTTTCAGCATAACCGTCAGCTTAAAAACATAAGATAGTCAAGTGTGCCAACCGTATTCTAGTACAGTCACATGGCTGTCATGGCCGTATTCTTATGACCTTATAACCCTATTACGTGAGGCAGTTTTCTCGTATCTCACAACACAAGGCCGTTGCTAAGTAAATCGTGGAACAAATTGCGCGTGTAACAGCCCTTCCGCAACTATTTTTTTAAATTTGTTTATTTTTTTCCTTTTACATTTCTTTTAAAAAAATTGACACCATCGCCAAGCAACGTCAACAAGCAACCCTCTGCAGCTTGCTATGCGACAAAAAGTTGCGAAGCAAGGTGCAGGAAAATTTGATTGAAAAATGTTTTTCTTTTGCAACATTGCGTATCCAGTTACAACGTGTACCATGTCTGCTGCAAGACGCAATGCTGTGCTGTCGCGAATGTTGCATACCAAGTTGCAAGAGAAATATTGCCTCGTGTATCATAGCTTTTATACTGGCAGTACTCTGAAAGTACAACGAGATACAAAAGAACTATAATAATCTAAACCAAGAAAACTCCACATATTATGTAGTTTTAGTTATGTTGGAGGATAGTTGAGAGAGCGAACTGGTTATGAAACTGGACCAGCTTCTTTGTTATCTGTTTTTGTTCTCTATCTCATTTGTTTATTGGTCTTGATCCTGCACAAAACACAAAAGGTGTTGAAATGCATATGGACAACTAACCAGTAGACATTTGGATTCACACGTGAAAAAAAAAACACACAAAAAAACCAGTGCGCAGGGTCACAGTTTGTTCAACATAAAACAAAGCAGCTTTGCAGACCCCTTTTGAAGTTTGTTGAGCTTCACAACCAGTTGGTTCTATCAACTATGGTTGAAGCGCTTCGAAAAAAGGAATCATGGAATCCATGCATAAAGTCATGCAGTGATATACAATGAATAGTTGGTTAACAGATGAACTTCTTTTAAACATACCTTAACTTGTCGTCGTTTCACATTATAAAAATCGTTTACAGCTGTATTTATTTTTCTTTTGTAGTATTCTTCTGGAACAACGCCAGTTTTCTCGAAGTTTTTATCGTCATAATAGGTTTGGATGCTCCTCTTGTCAAGTGTGACGTCACCGAGGCGATGATAGTATGGACTGCCTTCAATGGAGACAGTACAGCACCACAAGGCTAATGGTAGAATCACCTAAATAACAAGAATATAGTGTCAAATAATAATAATAATGATAGAAATAATAATAATAATAAATAGTAATAACAATAATAATAATAATAATAATGTATTAAAAGATGAAGAGAGGAATCATTAAGTATGCGAAAAGCTAAAGAAGGACAAAGCAGAAAATGCCAATTGTTACTTGCTTATTTTCAAACTTTTAAACCTCCGACAAAACAGAGAAATCGATTAGCATAGAACAGCTGAGAAAATTGAGGAAAATGTTACTTTCCCTGCTGGTCAAATAATTGACCTCTCCTAAAGAAGAAATTGTAAAAAGAAAAAAAGAAAAAAAAATTGCACGCCTTGAAATTTCCAGGATGTTAAAGAAATTGCATGGGAAAGTGAAAAAATAATGCAGCAAAAATATGGAAAAACTTAAAATTAATTTTCCCCTTACCCCAACTTTTTTTGTGTAGAAAACAGAAAACTTAAAATTTTTCTCTAATGGGAATTTTTTGATACATTAAGGGGCTCAGAGCACAACTAAATGGATAAAGAAGTCAAGAGAGCAACACTTTCAATTTTTCCGTTCCATCTCATTCATTTATACTTTGTGTATAGAAACGACTTTTCTCCTTGTACGTGATTAAACTAAAAAATGACTAACAATATAGAGCTACTGCTTTGCAATTCGTAGTTTCTTTTGTTATGATTTTAAAGTACAAAATAGAATGAATCTCTACATTTTTATCCGGGTGTCATTGATATTCTGATATTGGCGCGTATTAAGCAACATTTAATACGCACTGGAAACAAAAGAACACTTATCGCTTTTGTTAATTGATTTGAAGGCATTCGACAATATAAAACGTGATTATACTTTACTTACAAACAAACCAAGGGTAAGCAGAAAACGCTGTTGTTTAGAAAACAGGAACATTTGTGTTTCCTTTACGTTTTGTTTAATATATCTTAGTAAAAAGCATTATTTTTTCTACAATCGGACAAAACTGTTTCACTGTCACATTACAATTCGTTGGTTTCGGAAGCAATACTTTAAATATACTTTGAAGTAATGAGTTGCAGAATATGAATCCTTTTTTAATGAAGATGTTTAGTTTTTCTGATCATTGAAAATTCAATTTTTTTTCAGTCGTGGATTTTAGAAGCGAGGACGTTGACACTGATCGCGTTGCTGGTAATTTATGGACAATCAACTCAGGTGTTTACCCAAGAACTGAAATTGGTGCTATCTTAGTTGTGGCTTTTTAAACTCAAAACTTAATTGTTTGAGGCTACACTGAAACAATTTTTGATTAAAAGTAAGACAGAATTTTACTCTGTCAATGAGATGCAACGTACTGCAACATGAAATTGTAATAAGGGAGAACGGTCATTGATCCGATAAATCGAGCGCGAAAACGATTTGTCATGCCATGGCCTTCGGAATATTAAGGAAAACGTCCCGTTGAACACATACTTAAAATAATGCAGAAGAAGTAACACTTACCTCTTGGAAATTCATACGAAAACACAAAACTGATTTTCAAAATCTCGTCAAGTAGAAGATAAGTAAAATATTCAGCAAGTTTACCATTCATACTGAGACGTTAATTTAGCTCTGAAGCAAAGCCACACAAAAGATGTTTCGCATAATTTCATGGCTGATAAACCCTTGTTATGGGATTTATTAATTGTCGGTTAACAACAAATAACAAAGATTCTGCATTAATTTTAAAGATTAATTGCATCTGGGAAAAACATCCTAAAATGACTCAGATTCTTAAGGGGAACGGCCGAAGCAGAAACTTTTAAAACGCTCATATTTTTATATTCAAGATTGTTCAAATATACAATTTGCACGAAGTAATGCTGATTAAATGGAAAGTAGGTTCTTGAAACATAGTTGTTGTTTTTCACTTTGTTTGACACAGTTACTGTTCGATGCTATGGGCGAGCTGTGTATTTTCTTATTCATACAGTTTTAAAAAAATCAAACAGCATACTGACTTCAAACTGCATAAATTCAAACAAAAATTTATCATTAGTAATAGTACAAAAGATTTGTATTCATGCTAGAAATATGTATTCAACTCGGAAAAGCTTACTTCGCGTAACT
>JANRMR010194683.1:0-10371 GCA_025434825.1 Bergia sp. 'catenularis'
ATAGATAGATAGATAGATAGATAGATAGATAGATAGATAGATAGATAGATAGATAGATAGATAGATAGAGACAGAGAGACAGAGAGACAGAGAGACAGAGAGACAGAGAGAGACAGAGAGAGACAGAGACAGAGACAGACAGAGACAGAGACAGAGAGAGACAGAGAGACAGAGAGAGAGTGAGAGAGAGAGAGATAGGTGGATAGATAATAATAATAACAATACTTAATAATAATAATAATAATAATAATTATTATTATTATTATTATTATTATTATATTTATAATAGGCTATATTTAAGTTTCTATTCTTCAACTTAACAATGAGTGTTCTGCTAATCGGGAAGATTTAAAATTAGATATAACAGCGTAAAAGTAATGTGATATCGATATAAGTATCAAACGTTTTTTAAAAAAAACCTTCAAATAAAGTTACTTTTGATAAAATTGATTTGGTAGATAATACGCTTATAAACAATTCTAATGTGTATACATATATTTATATCTCTATATACAATAAACTATTTTCTTAATGTAATTATATTTTGCCTTAAAATGTTGGACTTTCTTATCGCAAAGAGTTCAATTTGTGCACCCCTAGCTCGTGCTTCCTAGTTCTTATCTTGCTTCTTGTTTTGAGAAACTTCTCTTTTGAAACGAGTTGATATGTGTAACAGACTTTTCATTTAGATTGAAGGAGCTCTGCACTGCAAACTCTCAAAACTTGCAAGGCTATTAATAGCGCAAACTGTTCTTTTCTCTTTACCTCAGCCACGTGGGTGGGAGGCGGCTTCCTCAACGGCACGGCGGAAATGGTGTACAGCGCAGGCCTGGTTTGGACCCAGGCCCCCTGGGGGTACGGCCTTGCACTCTGTGTTGGTAAGTGATAGTCGTGCAAAATTAATAATTAGAATAAAATAGAAAAAAATAATAAACTTCAAGCTTTAAATAAACAAAGGCCATAAATCGAAAAGTCATCACCAATCTATATTTCACTAAATATTTCAGCGACATTTAGATCGCTGGGTGGCAACTTTTGTAGTAATAAATTCTTCCATTGCAGGAGGGTTATTTTTCGCCAAGACCTTGCGCCAGAGAGAGTATATCACATTGCTGGATCCATTTCAACAGAAGTATGGTAACCGAATGGGGGCTCTGCTATTCCTTCCAGCGCTGTGTGGAGCAATCTTTTACTCTAGTTCCATTCTCAACGCTCTTGGGGCTACCGTGAGTGTGATATTGGGCCTGGACCAGAAGATAGCCGTGATCGCCTCTACTGCTGTCGGTGTGATTTACACAATGTTTGGCGGGTTCATTTCTGTGGCTTACACAGATGTCGTTCAACTGGCTTGCATTGCGATCGGCCTGGTATGTCCAGAAATCTCAAACTTGCAATCTATTTTCTATAACACCTGAAGGCTGCGCTTAGAACAAATAAAAATAAATTACAACTTTGAAAAGCGAATTCTGCTCGTAATATAACTTATTTTCTTTGCAAGCAGAACTCGTAAAAACTGCTTTAACCACTCACATTTGTGCTCGGATACTTTGTTCACATTGTGTTCTGTGATTGAAATCTTTAAAACTTTACCAGCTCTGTTTTACTGGACTGATAAATTCGGTTATCAACGAATGCTACTCTTTTTCACTTCTGAAAACCGAGTAACTACAATAAAAAATGTTGCCAAACGTAGGTTCAGATTTCTGATACTGGCTTAACGGTTGCGATAACACAACAACAAATACGAAAACAACGTAACATATCTGTGCTAATGAATGCAGTTTTATCTCAATTTTTCATGATTCACTGCAGCATTTTATTGATTTTGCTCATAAATTGCCTCTTCTACCTTTTGCCCAAACAACTTTATTCTCCCTAAAACTTTACCGGCAGAAGTTACTTTAGTCTATTACGGGTATGGGACTGTTATTTGGACCCTACTATGAGTCTCGCACGTTTTCCCCCTGCGTGCAATGTTGATGCACAATCTACATAAAGCCAGAAGCCTGACAACACGAAACCTATCCAACAATGTTTAAGTTGTATTTGCTTTTCTCACCTTCAATTGCATTACGTTTTTTTAAAAACCCTAGAAATTTTGAGGAGTGGAAACATTGTTTTTTCATCGTATTCAATCGTGCAATTTTCTTTTCACGTTTTTCCCACCTCCCTCCCCCTACACAAAATCAATGGTCAGTTCCTAACTAGCCATGATCGGTTTCATCTTTGCAGATCCTGTGCATCCCTTTCGCAGCTGCTCATCAGGCCGTTGCTCCTATCAGCAGCACCTCTTCTGGCTGGCTGGGAGAATGGTCCCCCACAAGAACGGCGGTCTGGCTTGACGATGCCTTCCTTTTGGTAAGAAATAGACACCTTAATGAATCTAAGTTTCATTTTCAAATACATAGATAAGAATCCAGAAAATAAAAGTCCATGGAGTGCTAACGTCTCAATGAAAGATCGTCCTTTATTGTGCCAATACTTTTTGAGTAATGAATTTTAAGTCTTAAACGTTATAAATAGTTACAAAGAACATATGGCTGGCAGGTGTCGAACGTTGCAACCCAGCCAATGACATTGATCTGTATGAATTTTGAAATTTTTCATTTTATTTTTGATGATCTTCATATTTCAATTTTTGAGAAACACAAGATGGGGGCCAAGATGGCGGATCTTTTATAAAACAACTATTGCCATTGCAACAGTTATTAAGGGTTTATTTATTATGAAAAATACCTTGGACGTCCGAGGGTTAATTAAACTCGCTGATCCGTTGCAATTGATTACTCTCGATTTAAACTCGCAAAACCTTCTGGGATGGTGCCTTATGCTGGATCGATGGAGCACGCGCTGATTAGCTAGTTCTTATCACATGAGAAACAGCCGATCACCAAGTGGGTAGAAGACACTCTGGAACACTTCTGTGGAGACATAGACCATATGATTGGATAATAGACCTTTCCACAGTTGCTGAAAAGTAACCAAGCTTTTGTCCGGCATCGAGGCTAAGGTTGACTTGGCATTGATACAAACCCTCCGTTACTTTGACATGCAAATCAGTATGATTATTATGCTGGCCAGTTTCACATCTCTGGCCATGCAAGGTCAACGTTCGCCTCGGTGCCAGACAAAGGCTTGGTTACTTTTTCAGGAACTGTGAAATGGTCTATTCTTATCACGTGAGAAACAACCGATCACCTGGTGTATAGGAGACACTCTGGAACACTTCTGTAGAGACATAGACCATATGAACTGAGGTGCTACAAACCTATATACGTGTCATAACTTAAAAATGCTTTCGTATATGTTCCAGTTGATGGGAGGCATACCGTGGCAGGAGTTCTTCCAGAGGTTCCTTTCCGCCAAGACCCCCCGCACAGGTCAGCTGATGTGCTTCGCTGGCGGTCTTGGGGCTGTTTCGATTGCCATTCCTGCAGTGATCATTGGAGCAATAGGATACTCAACAGGTTTGTAAAATTCAGCAAGAGGATACACAACAGATTTTAAAAATCAGCCGTAGGGTACTCAGCTGGTTTGTACAACGTAGCCATAGGATACTCAAAAGGTTTGTAAAATCAACCGTAGGATACTCAGCAGGTTTGTACGACATAGCTACAAGATACTCAAAAAGCTTGTTATCCAATTTAAGAAAATGGTTAAAAAGGGACTTGTTCAAAGTGCTTACGAAGCGTTCACTTAGCACAACTCGAAATCTAATCTTGTGTCTGCGCATGGTCGGGAGACAAGATGGCCGCGTATCAATTAGAATATTTATACTTTGTACTCCTGACCTTAGCTTATCTATCTTTAAATTTATTGTCTAAAGGCCACCTGTCTCGATTAGCCCTTATGGTTATTTACAGGTGGCCTGCACTCATTAATTTGTAAACCTATTCTTTATGTAATATCTTTCTATTTTAATTTCTGAGTGTAAATAAATTATTGTTGTTATTGTTGTTGTTGTTATAAATTTCAACTTCCCCTTTTTTGTACTCAACTTGTCATTTTTTTCCTTTTAGATAGTTTTAATTTTTAATCAATCGAATTTTAGCGAACAAAATTATTGTGTTTTTGTAAGGTTGTAAATTGTTAAATCAACATGTAAATTTTAAGTTTAAACGTCCAAGAGTCCCAAACGCGAGTTGGTTCAGCTGTACATCATCTGCATTAAATCAGTGTCTGAACACGCCTTCACGGTCTTTCTTGACATCCTGCTTGCTTACCTCTCAGAAGACCTCGAGAGAATCCAGAAGCGAGCAGTGCGTATCGTATTTCCATCCCTTACATCAGTTTAGTAGACCATCGTCGGTTACTCAAAGTCCGCAGACTTCTAACCAGGTTATGTGCAACACCAACCACAGACTACCAGACCTTTTACCAAAAACAAAACTCTGCCAAGTACAATTTTAGGAAAAAACGAGCCTTTAATCAAGTTTTTAAAACCAAGAAACTGAAGAAAAGTTTCATTGTTTCAAACAGTTTGAAGACCTTTTTGTAATTTAATAGTTTTTTAAATTTCTATATTTTTATATTTCATATTTTTGCATTAATTTTATCTTAGATTTTAGCCTTTAATGTTTTAAATCTTTATGCTTGTAAACAATACGTAATGGCTGCAAAGTATTTGTGAGCAAAATTATTATTAGTATTGTTATTATTATTATCACTACTATTACTGTTGTTGTTATTATTATTATTATTATTATTTATATTATTGTTATTATTATTATTATTATTATTACCATTACCACTCAGCTTTCATTCATGTATTTTGAGGTACCGATCTATCTGCAGGACTGCAGTTAAAGAGAAACAAGAGATGCAAGGCTTTTATTACTTTTACTAATAAATAGAACACTAAGTTTGTTTATATTAAGTAATTGGTAAGTAGGTTGTTAATAAAGTAGTAAACCATTTCCTGATTGTATATTACTATTATGATTGAAATGAAAACAATATATGTTCACCGATTGTAAAATTTCAACAAACACCCTCTGCATCTCTCCTTTCAGATTGGACTCAAACAGCGCTGTACAATCCTCCCCCGAATGCTACAAACTACACCATGCCCTCCCCTGAGCAAAGCCTCATCCTCCCCCTGGTACTACAGTACCTGACCCCCAACTGGGTGGGGGTTATCGGGCTTGGGGCAATAGCAGCCGCTGTCATGTCGTCCGCAGACTCAAGCATGTTGGCCACAAGCACTTTGTTTACTCACAACATTTACAAGCCTCTTCTTAGGCAGAAGGTAAGTATACCTCAGAACTTTTTATCTTTCTTGATAACTCGACAAGTTTACACTAACTCAAATTAGAAAATAGAAGCGATAGTACGCGCGCTCTGATTTGCTGCAGTTGTGTGCTCCAAAACAAGATAGAGCTACGGATTATGTCATGTCACGCACGCGTAACTTCCCGCGTACAGTAAGAACAAACTTTTCAAGGTCAAATAAATCATTTTTAAAACGTCAAATTGCTTGTGTTTTTAGCTGATCTATTTTCTAAAAGGAATAAAACAGTGTCGCGTGTGGCTCTATACAAGAATAGAACACGGAGTGACGTAATAGAACGCTCGAAAAGCAGAGAGAAAACTCGTCTTCGCCTCGTTTTCTCTCAACACTTTTTTCGTGTTCTTCTACGTCACTCCGTGTTCTATTTTTGTATAGAGCCACGCGCGACAAAATTAATCCACCATACCAAAAAGATGGCGGTTGTACGATTGACCACAATGCTTTGTGACCCTAACTCAGCGAATGGGTGAACATGGAAGATCAATATTTTGGTAAATTTGTCCATGCACTAACTACTGTGTAGGCTGGGTTTGAAGTACAGCAGAACCCCGCTATTTCGAACTCACAGAGGGAAAAGAAAAATACTTTGAAATAGCGGGGAATTCGAATCAACCGAGTTCGAAATAGCAGGGTTCAACTGTATTAAGATTTTTCCAAGCGTTATTATCAGTGATATCTGGTTTTTCGTGCGCTAGGAAACATGTATAAATGAACCAGTTGCCATCTTTTTTAGTCCTGGATTTACATCATTTACATCATACATTTGCTGTAATTTTACCCTCGATAACCATATCATTTGATAACTCGAGCCTTCAAAAAGATACAAGAAATTTGATATATCAGGATAATGAACCCCTTCGTTTTTTGGGTTTTGTTGATACTACAGACTCATTACTCTTAAACCTGGTTTTCATATGTCGGAAAAATCCGAGATGATCAGCAACTTTGTTGTTTCGTGACCGTCCCAGACGTTCCCGACCTATGAAAACACGACGTCGCGGACGTCCCCGATCATCTCGGACAGGCGAAGACAGGTCGGGGAAATAGAAACGCTTTCTTTATTTCCTTCGTATCCCAGATTTTCTCGATTGTTGGGATCTTCCACGGGCCTAGTTTTCATATGTCGAGAAATTTCAGACAGTCAGGGATTCGGGAAAGAGCGAAATCATCGATCGTTTGGGATTTTTCCGGCATATGACAATTTCTCTGCTGAAATTTATTGTTATGAAATACTTTTGGTTGTTTTTAACAACTTTTAACTTTGAACCAGGCCTCCCCTCGTGAATTGATGTGGGTCATGCGTGTCGCTATTGTTGTTGCCGGCTTCTTAGCTTGTACCATGGCCCTCACGGTCAAATCCATCTATGCGCTATTCTACCTGTGCGGGGACTTCGTCTATGTAATGCTGTTCCCACAGTTGGTTTGCGTGGTACACATACGTCACAGCAACGTTTACGGTTCGTTCACGGGTTTCATCGTTGGCTTGTTCCTGCGACTAGCAGGGGGCGAAAGGTTTCTCAACTTCCCGGCTTTAATCAAGTACCCGTATTACACCGATGCTGATGGCCAGCTGTTTCCCTTCAAATCGTTCGCCATGGTCTCTACCCTCATCACCATCGTCGGGATCTCGTACCTGACAAAATTCCTTTTTGAGCACAAGTTACTGCCGCCATCGTGGGATTTCCTGTCTGTGTTCAACTCCTCTGATAATAATTGTGATTCTGTAAAAACTCGTGACATCGAAATGAGAGGGGGAGAAAGCGAGACGTCCGTTAGTTTTTCAACAAAAATGTAGACATTAGACAGAAAAAGATATTCAACACGACCTAAGTACTTGCAACGTGTAGTCGCACTTTTTAATAAAAAATAATCGACTCTTAAATAAAAGAGTTTGTATAAAAAACACAGTTCATTGGCCAAGATATATCCTATGTAGACTACTATCGTGATTTTCAAGACTGAAATAGTTCACTAAAATAGAGAACTGAATTAAGTGAACATTTTAGTAACGTAATGTACTAGCACAAGGTCATTATTGCCAAGTTCAGTAGTTAGAAAGCACGTGAATTTGTTATAGGAAAAATACATTTATGTTGTCTAATATTTAGTAATAGCATCTACTATTTTGGTTCCGTTTTATGCTTATCAGTCTTAATCAAATACACAGTCTGAACAAAATATATGAAATAATTAGTTTTATTTGCTAGAAACTTTAGCGACAAGTTATCCGAGCTGTGCTGAAGAAGCTAAGTGAAGAGTACACTAACTTCTGAAATGTATACCAATCTATATAAAGCCTTTCTCTTCCTGAATATATATGAAGTCGATAAAAAGCGGCGGATACAGACTTTTTGAAAGGGGGGGGGGGTGGAGGTGCACACTGACAGAGAAAGCTCTTGAGACATGGGAAATGAAAAAGGGGGGGGGTGCACCGGCCCTAAATGCCCTCCCCTTAGATCTGCCACTGATAAAACACTCACAAGACTCAACAAAACCTTTATTTACGGATGGAAAATTTAAATTAGTATAAACCTTCTCAATACACTAAATAAAAGTTGCTCAAATATTCATAATCTTGATAGGTTCTTTTAAAAGCACTGTTTGATTCCCTACGAGAACGAGGGTTATCTCCCACTAAATTCGATGCGGGAGGCGATGACAAACTAATAATTTTTATTTTTATGAGTCCTTACAGTTATCGTTAGCTGTAATGCTATTTGCAGTGAATTAAATAAAAACGTTTCTTTATTAAGAATCTGAGATATCTCTGAAGAACACCCAGGGGTGCTTTTGACTTGATCTTGTACATCATAATTTTAACAACGTTATATTAAAATTAGAGAAGTGTATTTTTGGAAAAACGGAAATAAACACCTGAAAAACAGTTTGAAATGTAATTAGTTGGAGAATTGCAAGACAGACAGACTTGTGCTTATCTCATACTGTTCACACTGGGATCTCCCGTGCCTGTGATTTTTCTTGTGCTTGTTTCATTAATGTAAAGCAGGTCCGCTGTTTATGCGTATATGCGGAAGTTCAAATCTATTGTAGTTCGTTGCTCCTGCTATCTTAACATATTGCAATTCACTCAACCGCTGCCTTTTTAAAAATGTTTTAGTAGTTACCACTATTGCAATTTAATTTAACGTTTTTATTAAAAGGAAATACGCCTATAGCATGCTTGCCTTCTATTATTTATAATGCAGTATTTTACTTTAGGTTATTTTAATTAACATATACTAATTAGGTGACCTTGATGTTTCAAGAAATCTGATTGGTTAGCTATCTCGGGCATATAGACATGTACAGTTATCCACCTCCCTGGAGGTGCCCCCGGGATATCTGGCAAGAGAAGTAATAGCTTTCTCTACAGTTTTAGAAACAGATATTCTTGTGAACCACAAGAACATGAAATTCTGGAAAACTACG
The DNA here is from genome assembly GCA_025434825.1 of Bergia sp. 'catenularis'. NCBI lineage: Eukaryota > Metazoa > Cnidaria > Anthozoa > Zoantharia > Parazoanthidae > Bergia > Bergia sp. 'catenularis'. The sequence goes on from JANRMR010194683.1 coordinate 8,720, forward strand.
TTTTACTGAAATAACAAAACAATTTTGAGACAAATTAGGAAACAATTAGCTCTGAAGCCGTCACAATTTCAAAACGATACCTTTTGACAGGTTTGGCTATCTTAAACAATTTTTTGTGTTAATTTTTATCTCTTGATTGATTTCCACAGCCTATTCGAAGTTTCAAATAAACCTTGAGCACAAAGTCAAAGCAGAACTAAAACTAAAGTGTCAATTGAACTTTTGTATTTCTGCAGTAAACCAAAGCTCTGCGTCGGGTCTACTAAAGAACTGAGGTTTTCAACTGGAGCAGTTGATTTGTGCGGTACAAAAATATGAACAATTTAAAAACCATTTGAGGCGTGATTCGTCAAACATTTAAGAACGATGTGCCCAGATAGAAATGGTTCATACAAAAAGATACTTAGCGCAATATTTAGAGTAGCTTCAGCACTTCAAGTGTTTCTTTATATTGCTATTGGTGATATGGGTGCTCAATATCACTGAAAACGTCAACAGAATTTTAATTAGTACAATCTCTGTTGTCAACTCTGATTATATCTGTTTCGTCAAATTTGTAGCAATGTAGCATCACTGTTGTATCATCGTACGGTAAGTTTTTATGTTTGCTTCTATCTAAGAATTAAGCAAAATATGACTGGGACTCGCCGCTTTTGTGATCGTGAGTTCTGACTATAGAGTATGGAACCAAGATATCTCAAAGCCAAACTTCTGTTTAAAAGACTAACCTTTGCTTGAGGCCGATTTTCTTCCTTTGACAGATGACCAAAGCGGATCTCTCTTTATATCACCAGGCATAGTACTTTTAACACTAGAAACACAAGCTGGAATTTGCACGAAAGTTTTACACTCTCACAACATTTACAATGAAAAATTTAAGGCTGTAATTATAGTCATGACATCACAAGAAACTTGAAGAAACAACGTTTTGGTTCGTTTACAGTTCTGTCAACAGTAGAGTCTTCTCTACTTCGATACACGTTTTGAGGTTATAACTAACCGGCAAATCGAAGTTTGGCGTTTATCGTTTGCCGTCATAAGAGTAATTTATCCATGGAGATAGAAATAAACTGCAGCAATATTGCGATGTGTTGCATTTTGTTGGTGCCACCGTGGTGTCGAGTGTCCATATTGACTGTTTACCTTATACAGCGAACAATGATAAAAAGCATAGTTAGTTTTCTTTTAGATTTGAACTTAAACTCAACCAATAGCTTGGTAAGTGCAGTACTAATGTGTAAAATAACGTAACATTTAGCCAGAGAAACGCGGAGATAATAGACTCATTTGAATATTCAAAACGTAAGGAACACACCACAAACGTGACATCGACACATGGCACAACCACAGCGGCTTGTCGTTTGCGGTTTTGGCTGAAAATAGCCGAATTCAAATTAGAAGATGAAAAATCCGTCTGAAATGGAAACTTGGGAAACCCGCTGTGATGAACAAGGATAAATAGGGTTTAAGTAGGAAGACCGGTTCGAGAACTTGACATCATTTTGCTATCGCCAAGAATCAATTTTAGGCATGAATTCAATTTCCAATCCTTCAAAGGGGCTGTTTCACGGTATTATTGCGCAATCTTTCCACCGCTCGGCAAAAACCCTTATAAATACAAAAATAACGGATGTTACGAATAGTTCAAGCAC
>JANRMR010194694.1:0-10368 GCA_025434825.1 Bergia sp. 'catenularis'
ATAGAAACCTTATATCCTGGGAGGGTCTAGAGGTTACATACATTTTTGCTTTTAAATAAAGAGTTTCGTGTCACGATAATTACGAGCAGTTTAGAAAACATCGAAACTCATTCAAAGGTTTGATTTTGTTCATTGCAGATGACGTATGCAGACATTGACTTCTTTGCGCTGCTCAACAGTTACGTGGCGGTTGGTAAGCCCGAGGCGCCTCAGTGTCTTGAAGAGTTCCCGCTACTTTGCGGCCTGTACAACCGAGTGTTGAACGAACCCAAGATATTGGAGTATGTCAAGACCAGGCCAGAAACTATTGTTTGAAATTAAAAGCAAAGTTTTTACAGTGTTGTCAAGCGTAGCTCAAGTAGAAATAAAGCCGGTTAATAACCCCATCTTGGCCATGACAGTAGCAGTGATGAGGGGAGAGGGGAAAGGGGAGGGGTGGTCAGGAAGAGGCCTGGCAAGCGTGGGACTGATCGAGATTGGAGATTGATTAGGGGATAGGTTTAGAGTTAGGGTTAAAGTTAGGGTTGTGGAGAATGGGCCAGGCCGTGATGGTGGAGGGGGAGGGACTGGAGAGAGTTAGCTTTATCGTGGTTGGAAGGAAGTTTTGGCCTGGCAGTGCTGATGGGGTGACGGGCCTGGCTGTGATGGGCCTGCGCGCAGGGGAGGGGGAGGAGGGGCTGGGAGAGTTGGTTAGACCATTGTTGAGCACGGGTAAGAGAGAGTGAGTGTCTGCTTGTGATAGGGTGTGGGAAGTGCGGGACCGTACATGATGGGATGAAAGTAGGGGCTAAGGAGAGTAGGCCAACTCGTGGTGGGGAAGAGGAACTGGGGAAAGTAGGACTGTTGGTGATGGGGTGGGGGGAGAGTCTCGGGGGAGTGGGGCTGCTCGAAATGGAGTTGAGGAGGAGCTGGTGAGAGTAGGCGTTCTCCTGATGGGGTTGCGAGATATTAAAGTCACATGAAAAGTCAGAGCACGTAACAAGACCTTAACGTGGCCTATATTTTCCGTCTTTCTGTATCACTAAAACTTTACAAATGACTTTCTCATTGATCATATTAGATTACTTCCAGTTTCTGTTGTATAGTGTTACAACATCTCTGTAATTTATCAATGATTGTACTCCAAGATAAAGCATCATCCAAAACCACCTGTTTTAGCATTCAACCTTATTTTACAAAAGAATGAGTTTGTTGAAACATTATTTGTGTGCTAAATTTGTTCGCACAACAAGAAAAGTTGAGAACATTTTTTTGAGAAATCTACCGTCCGTTTTTGCGCCACGTTATTTTTCTGAAATTTTAAAGTAACTCCAAAACTTAAGGCTGTGATACCAAATCCTGACGCTAGGGTTTTGTAAATGTTCCCAAATGTTCTTCTTGATGTGCAAACGAGTTTGACCCGATAAAGAAGTTTGTGTAAATGTAGTTGAATGCAAATCACAGGGTGTATTTGATGCCCTGGTATATTGTATAAATAAAATTACAGTAGACATGTTATATCTATATTTAGTATTAACTAAACAGGTGAATAGCACTTTTCGCGCGCTCTGGTTGGTTCATCAAACACCGAATATCCTGTGATACTCACTTCGGAAACAAGCGCGCGAGCGAGACGGACGTGCGTAAGACTGAGGCTTCTTTTCGCTCACTTTTTTGTCGCAAAAAGTGGAGATAAATTATTTTTAAAAGTTCTATTCACCTGTTTGGTTAATACTAAAACAATTGTCCCCCGCAGTGTCGGTGCCTAGCGATAGATATTTACCTCAGCGCATCCGCGCCTCGGTAAATATCCACCACCAGTCACGAATATCGAAAATTGAGCGCAGCGGTTTTGATTGTATTTTAAACTAAACAATTTGGGTGAAACCTTTACCTTGTTTAGTATGGTGGCCCCCAGGGGCCAGCTGCCGCAAATATTGCTCGTTTTGCTGCATAAGCGAGTCAGTTATGTTGCTGTAAAGTTAAGCTAAATTGTTTAGCTTCAAAATTAGTTTGTGTTGCTGCGAAACTAGTTTGTATTGTAACTAATCAGTTGCTGGTGCAAACTGAAATGTGTTTGCGAATTAATTGTTGTTGCAAATTAAATTACATCGCTGTACCCTGCAAAAACGTGCTGTTGCAAAATGTTTTGCTGCTGCTGCAAAATGACCACCGGCTCTCCGACGTCAGGATGGCGCGTATTGATGTTCGTATTGTACTACAGATTCTGTTGTATCATAATCTATTTGAAGTGGAAAAATTGAAAGCGAGGAAACTAAGGGGAACGTCAAATATCGGCTTTTTTGACAAGAAACGGCAGGGCGCCTTTTGGAGTTGGGGGAAGGTGTGTGGGGGTTTCGGAGTTTTGACGCTTATTAAGGTATGCGTAAACGCTGTAATTAGTTCGATTGTTATAAAAACAAACTTTTAATAAGAACATTGAGGCTGAAATTGAAAAAAGAACTAAGAACAAAATAGCAACAAACTGAGGCTTTTGTATTTTTAAAAATCAGGAAATCAAGAAGTAAAACAATTTAAAAGTAAAGACAAGACAAACATTACACTCGGCCAGCGGCACAACATACCAATCCATTCAACCAATCACACACTGATCTTCTCCAACAGGCAGGAAAAATTTGCGCCAAAACGCAGCATGTACTTTTCTTTTGGTCAGAACAAACTTTTAAATAAGAACATTCAGACTGAAATGATCTAAAACGTATGAATTCTAAATTATAAAAAAAGGAAATGTGAATTTGTTTATCTGTTGGCGTGACGTGACTAGTGTATGCATCCTTTTGTTCCACAGTCAGCAAAGCATTAGTTGATCCATGGCGGATTTCATCGGGATTTTTGAACAGTGCTACTACAGAAGAAAAAATCCTCACTACCAAATAAAAGACATGTGCAACAATATAATACACTCAATACGATACAACATTATGTGTAATCGGTACAATGCCATGTCCAACTTACCTGCCGCCTTTAGCCAGTCATTTTTAAGCTATTTGCGCGCATGCGCTAAAGAGCATCTAAATCGGCGCCTCTTCAACAATAAATTCTCGTGGACGCGAATTTCGTACGTGTGACAAATATATCTGAGGGAGTTAGGGCAAGAAGAGACCAACATACTCTCCTTTAATTTTATTTTTAAATTAAAAATTCATTCGCCTTCTAGCTTAGATATTTTTTTTATCGGAGCATCTTTTTACAATTTCATGAGGTCATAAATCATCTTAGCAGACCCGAAACACCCTTTTACTTTGCAAAAACATAACACTCACATATGCAACAACAAGTACTTTATTTTATCTTTCAGTGCAAAATTACAGATTTGAACACAGTTAGAACTTGCGATGAGACAGGTGCTGGCTACCTTGAATAACCATTGAGGCTAAACTAGCCAGGCTTGGCCAGGTAGCCAGAACACTGATTGGGTGATTGATATAAAGCTTGATCGGTACTTGAAAAATCAAAAATAGATAGTTATTATAGTAATTGTAAGTACAGAAAACAAAAACAGCAGAAAATAACACGAAAGCAAACGTTCATTAAAAGAAGCTAGAAGCGGTTTCAAGAGAGACAAATCTGAAGCTTTAAGGTATAGTCACATAGACAAAAGATAAAGAGCAAACAAGTTCTTAGCTTTAACGTGTAAATATATATATATATATATATATATATATGCCCATTTCAAATTCTAAAACGAGGTAACACCGCGAGAAACGACAAAAACTACCATCCTACCGTTGTTCCCATGAGAACAAAACACACGTTAAATAAAAGTAAACCACACTTATATCTTTCCTGCTAAATTTGAACACACCTAAAATTTAAACTGGTTTTCTTGATTAGTTTTAAAGTTAAAAGCCTTTGAAGTTGGTGCGGACGCTCCCTGTCTCAAAAGGGTTAACAATTGCAATCCTTCCTCCCTTCTAAAGTTCTGAAAAAAACGTGACCTCCCGTTTCCATAAATGACCACCCTCTGCTCTCCCCCCCCACCCCTAATAACTATTACGTTCCTTAGGACAGGAATAGGTGACGGCGTCGCTACATCTGGCAGCAATAAGTTTCAACGTAATTGGACACTTGGTTGCTAGACCAGAACTTGATCAGACAAAACATGATATTTACCAAGTGTAGATCGGAAAATGGGCTTAAAGCAGTTTCAGTCAGTGCTCTCAAGGAAATACTTGCACAATTTTCTAACTATTGATGTATCAAAAGTACACTTAAATACAGCACTAGTAGTCAATGAAATGGCTTGAGGAACACAGAACTCCAGGTATTTTTACACGAATGCTTAAACAGTGTGTATCCAAGATTGCTCCGATTCAATTAATTTTTTTTTAGGCTTCTATCAGAACAATTCACCGATTCTTAAAAAAAGAAAAACACACAGAAAAGACTTTCTCCGAGCACGGGTAAAATTGGCACGGGTGCCATCTTTATCCGTGCCGTACCACAAATCGAGTGTAGTGTAAATGGGGCGTCAAGCACAAACGCCTCGGAATTGTCATCATCAGTACCCTGGACTGGAGAGCACATCGATGGCGCATTAACAACTTTATGGTTTAAATTTAGATACTTTAAGTTTAATACCACTTTAATTTATGATATGCAACACACCTCCAACTTGTAGAGAACAAGCGGAAAGCCCGTTGCGCCGATTCAAAACCAACAATATGACCCTTTCCATGAAAAGGTCATGTGAATTTATATAGAAAAAAGCTTGAAGTTCATCAATGGATTAAAAGTGCCATATTATTATTGCTTGGCAGGTGTGTTTTTCTGCTTTCACAAAGCCTTCCAAGTTCTGATATAGAACAACCAAACGTTCAAAAAACCACTGTTTATATTTGCGCAAATATTGTCATTCAATATAATAATAAAATATATTTGTCTCCAAATGTGTCATGGGAGAAAAAGAGCACGCAGTCCTTAAATATTTGACAAACGGAAAGATTTGGGGAAAAGGAAAAAAATTAAAATGAGGTGATGGAGGCAGAATTGCGAATTCATCGTGGTCGGGATTGGAACTTCGATGACTAAGACGATAGCGAAGTCCATGTGGGCGTTAACTTGTCGGGAAAAGTGATGAACATTTACTGGGATATTACGGCCACTTCTCAAACTATAAGATGGGGGATATCGACCGTTTTTCACTTGCGCATTTGGACAACATCAAAACTGGTAAGTTTCGAAATGAAGGTCTCATAGTTTTGTTGCAAGATTTTCGTTTTGCATTTCGTACGAATTGTCAAGCAATTTACTTTTTAAGTGTAACCGATGCGACGACAAATTTTCCTTTGTGCAGATCTCGTTTTAATTTATAATGAAACATGTAGTGAAGAAAAGTGTTTGACTACTAAGAGACTAGTCTTACTTAACCGAAATTTTCAGAAAACATGTTTAAAATGGAAAGTATATATTTATGTCTTGGTGTCTTCAGCCTTGTCATTCTCTTACACTCTTAGGCCTGTTTCAAACGTCGCGCCAATGCCGTGCCAAAGTAAATAGAATTCGAAGCGGCAATAACACGGCTATAGCACGGCAGTGGTTTGAAACGTCGAACTTAAATCTGTCGCACCAAATGCAAAATGGCAGAAAAAGCAAAACTGTCAGAAAAAGGCAGATAAAGTGAAACAAAAAGTTTCATAATTTGTGAATTGAGTTCGACACGGCGCAATGGCACAACATTTGAAACGACGCCGTGCTACTCGCGATCGGCCTTGTTGCACGGCAAACCTTTTCGAACTTAATTGCCGTGTCGAACTAAATAGGAGTTGCCGTACCGTATGATTTCAAGCGTCGTGCTACTACCGTGCTAATGTCGAATTTATTTCCTGAATTTGGTTCGGCACGGCAGTGGCGCGAGGTTTGAAACAGGCCTTAGTATACGCTTCGCTAACTCGTGTGTGAAGTTTGATCGCTCTACTGAAAAATCGAATGACGTTTCACAGCTAAACGCAAAACTAGGAAATAATTTCACTTTAATCCAATGCTCAGTGCTCAGGTTCCTATTTTAGGAGAAGCTCAACAGAAAATGAAAAAAAAAACCTAGTTGTATTCCTAATAAAGAGTTTTTTTTTATCTCTTTGGCCATAAAATATTTACAGTACAACACAGAAGTATCCGTATTAAGGTCTTTATTAAACTGAGAGAAGTGTTCATTTTGCCGACAAAACAAGCTGGCCAGCTACCTGCGGCTGACGGTTGTCCACACCAGCAGGGGAAAAAAGAGAAATATCAATTATGGAAAACCACAGAATTAACTTGAATGTTGCTACACAGAATGTAAGACCCCTTCTTGATCGGGAAGTGTCTGGAAATCTGGAACGCATAACAGCTATCGTAGCAAGAGATACTGGCTAGGTATAATGTTGATATTGCTGCTCTCTCTGCGACCCGTCTGAGTGAAGAGGACCAGCTTTCAGAAAGGGATATTGGATACACTTTCTTCTGAAAGGGCAAGGCAAAAGAGAAGAGAAGGTGGAGTAGGCTTTGTTATTCAGGCAGAATTCACCAAGCAGCTGGAGCAACCTCACGGATTTAGTGATCGGATTATGTGTCTAAGGGCTCCCCTATCTTGTCGACGTTTTATGACTATCATTTTAGGTTACGCTCCTATCTTTGATAACAGCCAGGAATCTATCACTTTGAGATTTCAGTGAAGCTCTTAAGCACAGAGGGTTCAGTGCGGATTGCTGTAGAGAAAGCATTTAAGGAAGCAAAATCGAGACTGCAGGACGTGATTCGACAGGTGAAAAACGAGTGGTGGTCCGAGACCTCGGCAGATATGCAGAGTGCTTATGACCGGAAAGATTCGAAGGCGTTGTTCAGCACAATCAGACAAGTCTTCGGTCCACAACCCAAGTCAAAGGACGGGTCTGTCCTCATCAAAGATGCTGTAGAAATCATGGCCCGCTGGACTGAACATTTTACAGACCTATTCGACAATCCATCAGCAGTTGTTAAACCAATTATTAATGGGCTGCCACAAAAAGAGATCTTAACAGAGATGATGACTGATCCCACCACTGATGAAATAGAATCTACCATCAAAGAAGTGGATTTGGGGAAAGCACCAGGATTAGATGTTGAACTGTTGCGCTTTGGAGGAGACAATGTTGCTACTGCAATTCATGCATTTATTCTTGGTGTATGGCACGGTGATACAGTTCCTCAGGATTGGGTAGGTGCAATTATGTAGTCTCTTTACAAAGGCAATGGCTCCAAGTCTGACTGTGGTGACCACCGAGGCATAAGCTTGCTAGAAGCAGTAGGAAAAGTTCTCTCAAAGGTCTTGCTGAATCGACTGACAAAGTGGATCTGCCCTGGTGTTATTCCAGAAAGCCAATGTGGGTTCAGAAAGGGACGGGGTGTTATGGACATGATCTTCTCTATCCATCAGCTTATGGTGAAGTGTTCAGAGCAACGAGTACCACTGTATCAACTATTTGTGGACCTGACTAAAGCCTTTGATATTGTCATCCGTCGTGCCCTCTGGATCGTACTGGGGAAACTTGGATGTCCGTCTCAATTTGTTGAGATGTGTAAACAGCTTCATCACAATATGAAGGCAAGAGTAAATGTCAATGGCTCACTCTGAACCAATTTCGGTTGATAATGGTGTGAAACGAGGAGATTTACTAGCACCCACCCTGTTACAACAACAACCTTTATTTAGCACTCAATTGTTACATTAATTTGAGTGAATTTAGAACTATACAAAAAAAAGAGAGTGCAGGCCATCTGTAAATAACCATGAGGGGCTACTCTAGACAGGTGGCCACCTGTTCTCCATCTATTTCGTAGTAATGCCTGCATATGTCTTTCAAGATTGTGACATCGGGGTATACATACCTTTAGAACCTTTGGCAAAGTCTTCAACCTTCGACGCTATAAACACCAGGTCAAAAACATTTCAATCTTTCACCCGAGAAGTTCTGTATGCAGATGATGTAGATCTCGTTTCTCATACTGAAGAAGACATGCTGCAGTCGATAATGGTCATCTTCTCAAGAGCATGCGCTGCACACTCAGCAGAGATGGCTCTCTCGATGCTGAAATAACTCATAGAATAGGGAAAGGCAGTTCTGCCTTTGGAAAACTTGAGAAACGCGTATGGTCTGATCATGGTATTACATTAAACACGAAACTCAGTGTATATGAGGCTTGTGTCCTTACAGCTCTGTTATTTGGCACTGAAACATGGACAACGTACAGACGTCACATTAAGCTTCTCGAAAGGTTTTATCAGAATTGCATCTGCAAAATCCAAATGAGAATCTTACACACCTGACACCGTTGTCCTTGAGAGAGCATGCAGTACACGTATTGAGGAGAGGCTAATTCTGAATGCGCTGGGCTGGTCACGTGGTCAGGATGGAAGATGGAACGATTCCAAAACAGTTGTTTTATGGTGAGCTAACCAGAGGTAAAAGGCCACTGCACAAACCAAGTAAACGGTTTAATGCCATCCTGAAAAGCAACCTTAAAGTCTGGAGATTGATGTGGACAACTGGGAAGCTCTGACCGAAAACCTTGTGTCCTGGAGAAAGATCATCAGGGAAAGATGTAGCGAATTCGAACAAAAGAGGATAGAGCATGCTGCACTGAAGCGTGCACTGGGAAAGCAAGATGAAGGCGCAGTGCCAACTGATGTACAGCAGTGTTGAAGTGTAATGCGTGTCGTTTCCTCCTGCCAAGGGCAGGTCTCGTATATCATCTAAAATCGCATGGGCAGAGGCAAAATCAATCAGTTTCTGAGGAAGCTCTGCTAGCATGTCCACCAAAGCACACCTCTCCTACTTGTGGCTTAGTATGCAAGTCAGCTGGTGGTCTCCAAGATACACAAAGATAATCCTCAGACGGTAAACCTAAACGAGGGGAAGTTCAAGTGTCACATTTGCGAACGTGCATGCAAGACTGTAACTGGGTTGAAAAGCCACCTGCGTGAACATGGTCGTGCAGTGTCCAAATGAAGATATGGCATCCTTCTGACAAGAAGTAGCAATCACTGTATACGTTTGTATATATATATATATATATGTCTGTCTGTCTGTCTGTCTGTAGGTATATATGTATGTACTTTTGTATACGTGTTCCCTTTCAAAATATCACTTTGTTCCCTTGATTCCTATTCCCCAATATATTTATTTCGCCCTTGTTCTCTATGATTTTTTTTCTTTGTTCCCATGTTCATATTAAAAAAGAATTACCATGTTCGAATTCCCTCATTTCCCCCAAGGCCCTGGAAGACCCTCATAACTGAGTCACGAATGACCTCTGTGGTGTGGTAAATGAGATTTTGTTATTCGTGTTCAGTGTTTTATAGGGCAATTTTTTTACAATCCAACTATTTAAAGTGTCTACTGTTATCAGTTGAAGTTCTATAAATGACTTTGTGCTACTTGTGAAATATTTGATAAAGTAACATAAAATCGACGCGCTATATCGTGGTAGAAGAAATAACAGCTTTGATTAAAAAATTCGTACTTTTTTAATCCGTTTCCTGGAAGATACGGCGGCATTTTGTATCAAAAATGAAAGGCATTCTTGTCTTTTTTGAACATGTCACCCTTTTAGTATCTGAGAAAAGGACAAAAATTAGCACGAATAATGTTTAGGAGGAGTTTAGTCTGAAAGGTAATTGAATGCGGGACTACAATTTGTTTGAGATCGACACTATAACATTTCATCAGAACGGTGATGAAAATCATGTCGTATAACTTTCCAGGAAGCTGAGTTGAGTTGTCTCTTAACCTAAACTAAATTTGTTGTGTTTCTATAGTTAACGTAAAGTCTAAAAAAAGCCGCGTTCAGTTTCTCTGAAAAGGCAGCAATTACTTTACAAGCAAAACAATTTTTCTTGGAAATTTATCTTATTTATTATGTGGGTTTAGAACTCAATTTTCATTGTTATTGAAGGTAAATGTGTTTTTCATCCTCTATTTTTTTCCTATAATTTTTCCATCGATTTCATACAAGCATCTATTTAACGGTCCACTACACTGTCATTCAAATTATTATTCAGATCCTATTTATAAGCTCTTTGTTGCTTAAGAAACTCTAGATCTTCAAATAAGCTTAACCCACTATTGTAATGTTAGGACATACACAACGGAATGAAAGCGGACAGGTGGTATCAGCCGCCAAGCGATACAAAAACACAACTGCGTCTCTTTCTTTGAAAAATTCATGTGACAAAACAAACGAAAAATTCCGGGAATTGTACGTATTAGCTATGGACTGATAAATCATAAATGTCATCTCTGACCTATTGAAAGAGTGTTTGTTGTTCGCACTTATTTTTTTAGGGCAAATATTCAACAACCCTACCATTCCAAGTGTCCGCTGTTATCAGTTATTAACTGTTATAATTAT
>JANRMR010194705.1:1710-19403 GCA_025434825.1 Bergia sp. 'catenularis'
TTATTTCAATTTGTTCGTTTAGTTGGTCTTGTTACGTTTTATCCGTATAATGCGATAGAAACCAAACTGTTTACGGTAATGTTAGTGAAATTATAAAGTCAGTTATAAGTCACATCAACTTAACTTCTCTATTGCTTACCAAATTTCAGTCAGCTTAAACGTTAACCTGATTTTGAATGTGGAAGAAACTACCGATCGAAGAAATTTCCAGCAGCCAATATATGTAACAGTCAAAATACGTTATTCAGTACTTATAATGAAGCATATATGAAGTATTGATCATGAAACACTGGATACGTATACAGTCAACGCCGGAAGGAATAATTATGAGAACTGCTAATCAAAAAAAAAAAATTCGTTGTTGCTTTCAAAATTGCAGACGGCAGGATCAAAACCTTGATTGGGTTTGAATCAAAACTACACTGACCGTCTGCTTACTACCTGTCGGTGAGGAAAATGAGTATTTCAATTTCAAAACAGGAAAACCTTTCTAGGAAAACCTTTCTAGGAAAACCCTAAAAACGACCTTATTTTAGTGTTTATATTTTTAGTTTGATATCAATATCAAGGGCTGATATGGAATGTTTTTCGCCACATAGTTTGATATAAGCTGACGTTTGGGTATAAAAAACAAAGTTTTTGCTCCGATGAAGGGTTAGCGCACGAAGCATCAGCCTTGCAGCAAAAACATACCACATATTTAACTTACCAACACAGACAAACCAGCTATTTTAATAAGGTTTGCTTAAAAATTCCTCATGATGCGAAATCACCTGATCATGACAGTTATTATAATTAATTTGATTGACAGAGGAACTGATACCGTGAAATAACAATTGTTTTGCTTTTCGATTTCTGAGAAGTGCAATCACGTCATGAGACCCAAGCCATCGGTTTTAAAGTATTCACATCGTATTGATAAGTTTATTGACTGATCGTTCGTGAGTAGAAATAAAATAAGCAAATAAATAAATAAATTTTCAAGTATTCTAGGAACAAGCAGTTGAACAATAATTGTTCGACTTTAATTTTTGAGAAATGCATATCAAGTCGGGAGACCTAAGCCATCAGTATTCATAGGTTTATGATTTAATAACGGAAACATTTTCATTTTAAAAACAGATGTCTTAAACTTGCAGTTTCATTGAGCTCAGGAAATATGATTTAATTGTAACAATTAGTGATTCGACGGTGGGCGCTAGTAAAATTTTAACCGCTTCACCAGAAACCTAATCACTGATGCAAGGGTTGTTTTGTTTGTTTGTTTGTTTGTTTGTTTGGTTGGTTGTTTGGTTGGTTGTTTGGTTGGATGGTTTTGTTACATTTAACGTTTATTTGTTATTGATGCAATAGATAACGATAGACTAAAAAGTAAATATTTGAAAAATGTGTCTCTCAGCAAATACTTCTTTAAATTCATTTTGACAAAATGTCAAGATAATGATCTCTGTTTGTTTGTACAGGCTGGGGTCTTACATTTGAAAAGTCATGCATCATGTTATACGTATTTTAACAGCCTCCAAGTTGATGGAGTCACACCTGTCCCTGTGCAACTTTAAGTTGACGCCATTTATAATTTTAAGAACTGTTCAATTGTTACAAGCCCGACTTGTTGTCAATCACTACATATGTACCTTCTAGGCATCAGGAATTCAGGGCAGTGATTTGACTCACTGAAAGTACAGAGTTTCAGGAAATCCGTATTTCGAAGCTAAACCGGCGAGGTGAAACCTATTTACCTCCAGCTGTACTCAAATTTTATTTAATTTCATTTAAAACAGTATCATACCTACCAAAAATGATGAAGGCCTTAGAGTTTCCGCTATGTAATTAAAAATAAACTGATAATTGAGTGGTATTACATTTTCCATACATATGAATAAAAAAACGATTTAATTTCAGTTTTTTTGTCTCAATATATGCATGTCGACAAATAACTTTTAACTATGAAATACCAATTTTTTGTCAATTCGAAATCGAAGTCGAACTCGAAAAGACGAACGAGTTAGTCCCCATCCACACTATGACGGATAAATTTGAAACGGCGTACGCAACAAAAGTTTTCCGTCCACACTGGAAAACGGATACAATGTTTTCCGTCGACACTACAACGAGAACAGCGGTCCTAAAATGCCGAAATCCGGCCGAAAGAAGAAGTCTTATGAAAACAACAAAAGTGGCTACTTTTTGTGGTCTGACTGATGACGTTAGCGTTTTTGAAAGGTCCCGTTTTCAAAATGTTTTCCGTCCGAACTAAAACATAAAGTCAGGGTTCTCAAACTGATTTATAGTATTATACACTTTGAAAAGCATTTTCAAAGACTTTCGTGTTAGGTGGATAATTTATCAGGATTAGTGTTTACGGTATACGTAGGCTTAACTATAAGATGAATTTTATCCGGGGATCAGAATGTCGAAATGTTTTCAGTTACATACATGTAAGTTACTGCAGAACATCAACAGAGTTGGCGAAGTGTCCAGATATTTTTGACCTAATTATTATTAAGGCTAATATCGGCTGCTTCAAGTTGTTCGCTTGTTTTTCATATTATTGCTTTTGGAATTATACTTCTAAACATTAACTTCAGCTATTATTTTTTTACCTTGAGAGTATTTTTATTCTTCTTTGTTTTGGTGTTTAGCAGTACGTACAGTTAACCCCGACTAATGCGTTTCTTAAAAAATCCAAAAGCACGTTTATGATTATGTTGTTAGTATGGCAACATAATTCTCTACATAATCAAAAGTAAGTCATATTGTTTTCCTCTTTCAATTTGAGGAAACCTCCAAACCTTTGGGCCGGTTATCTTTGAATAGAAGTAAAAACATGTTGAGAAAGTCCTGAAGACTTCCACTGTGTTTTGCAAAGGTTAAAATGTTCTTTCGTTTTCTCATCTGGGCAGTTAAGAGCGAGTTTCTGCAAATATCAAAAATTGCCGGAGAACAGTCAAATTTCGAAAATTCTTTATTTTGCTCAAATTACCCCTACAGTGAGCTATTTTGAAACAGCTTGGAAACTTTTGTCTGCGCATTATATTTTAAGAAATCGAGGAAAATCATGCACTTTCGATTCACTTGCACAGGTCAACAGATCAACATTGATAAATAAGATTTCGAATAAGTTCAAGCATCATTTCTTCTCTCTAAATGTATAATAGTAACAAGTTCTGGAGTATATGATGTACCGCAGTTGGAGGCCATAAGTCAGAGGCCTCAATACTCTGGCCGATAGGCACCGAGTATAAAATTGGGCTCTGTTTGTTATTTTTATTTTTTTTATTTTTATTTCCGTGTCGCGAATTTCTGAGTGGCTACCTATCCTATTACATCGCATGCACAAGACTGGGCATTGGCCGAGATGAAAGACTGCTTTGAAATACTAAAAGATTTGAGGTTTTATGAGGGAAACTGTTTCGGGACGTCTTAAAAAGATCCATTGCCTCGCTTTTAGTAGTTTGCGATCTACGAGACAAAGTAATTAGCTAGCTGGAACCGTGAACAACGAAGCAGTGATCGCCAGATGGAACGAAAAATATGGATTAATAATTATGGTCCATCACGATCAAGAATTTTGAAGTTCTGCCGGGTTGCATGCGTCTCCAGTTTTGACCTACGTGGCAAATGCGGGTTACAATGTATGTGCGAGGGAACAACTGACACTGACAGCAGCAGTGGTCACAGAATGAGCTCTGGAAGGCAATCTCCATGCACCAGGAACGTTTTGAAATTTAGGATCTCCAATTTGAAGCAAAACTGAATAACTCTCGATGCCAAGTTGTCCTTAGCCACCAAATTCAAGATATATTCTGCATGCGGAATGCAATGCGAATTTTTTGCGACCATAGCGGATCTGCACTATGCGGGTCAGACTCGCCAGAGCCTGAGAACTTGAATCCGGAAGTGGAACTTGTTATTATTCAGTAAGTCTTGAATATTTTCATTTGGTATACATGTATATCATTTGTTTTGTCTGTATGAAGTTATGGTGCTTGGCACAGCTCATGTGTCCAGATATTTTAAACTCAAACAAGGTGTTAAATTATTTTTGCTTGCTCAGTATGCCATGTTTATTATAGACCTAAAAATATGAAAACATTTAAAAACAGCCAATGTCATTTGTAGCCAGATCACAGATGGCTTGGCATAAGAGTTGGAAATTGCAAAACCTGAAAATATAATCAACAGAAACCCCTAGTTTTTTTAACGTCTCTAGTGCCTCCTGATTTGTTGAGACAAAGTGTATGGTGGGTGTTAATATTCAAATTTGCGCTTGTTTTTACTGTCATGCTTGACAAAGGTTGAGGGAGATTTGTGAACACTTAATTGAAACACTGTGATTTATATGCTAGTGAATACGAACATCTGCTCAAATATTTCTCATGGAAAACAGTTTACTAAACTTCAAATAAGTGAATAACAAAATATTTGTTGAAACAGGGAGATATACATGTACATTATCAATATAGAGTTTGCCCACTTTGTCAGTTTGAAAAAACTGAAGATGAACAACACATACATGTTGTACTGCGCATGATTAACTGAGAAATTGCCTTTAGTTAATAATTAACAATTTTTATATTGTTTAAGAGAACAGAACTCTTCTGTTACAACAGTCACAAATGATAATATGTTCACTTGAGTCTGCTCTGACGAAGGGCTAATGCTCGAAACGTCAGCTTTCAACCTAACCCAAAGGCGAATAGCATGCCATATCAACTTTTGTTGATCAATGAAACATTTTCAGTCTACTCGCCCATGCAGAAAAACAGTTTTTTTCAAAACCAGTTTCCCAGTATTCACTTTATTCAGCCAGGGTACGTTGCTCAGTCATAAAAATACAGTCGAGCTAATTGTATTTTGGAATGCCACGAGTTACGGAAAATTGTAATAATCCTTAATTTAAATAAAAAATTGCTGATACTGTATTGGTCTTTAGTTTTGTACCACATTTAGGCACTTATTTGTAGTTTTGTGCTGCTGTTCTATTTATGAAATAGTTATTTATGACAAGTTATGCTTTGGCAATACTTGTAATTTTTAGTCATGTCAATAAAGCTTTTTAAAATTTGTTGTTTTTGTTGTTAATTGTATGTTCAAATACCACATTTTATTTTCCATGGCTTGATTTAAAGTAGACATAGCACCAGTGATAGAAGTAATGGCCAGCAATCGGTAATTATCAACCGTGTTTCAGCAATGGACAAATATTACCTAAATGGTTGAGTTAAATAATAATAAAGCTAATGCAGAAGCTAGCATATTACAGTACAGCAATAAAATTACCGATCAAGTGTAAATTCCTTTATTGCCATCCAAGGCCACAAAATCGTATAATAAGTGCTTAAAGTCATTTCGAAGCCTACAAATGCATGTAAGTTTTTTTTTATCCCAAAATTGTTTTTAGATACTTCAGCATTGGTTCTGATATATATATATATATATATATATGGCCTTTTACTGTTTGTACACTTTGAGTAAAAAGAGTGCTCAGCAGAAACCATTTATCTGAGCAAATTTGAGTACCACAAAACCCATTGTAATTTGAAATCATGCATGTCAGCCGTGAAGTATAACACAAAAATAAAACTACATGAATTGAAGTTTTCCAAGTTCCCAGTTGAATACTATGGGTTCAATATATTGTTCCCCTTGGATTATTTGATCAACAGTGTAAACTAACGGCCAATCTTATTGGTTAGAGCATGATGGGCATTAAATATGTTAGATCCCAACTACTGAAGCTTGCTTGGGTTCAAAGAAAATCACTACGGCCCGGTATAGGCTACTGTGGTAGCCTCTCGTTTTATCAAATTTCAGTGTCTTCAAAATGCACCTGGTACATAATATTTTTCAATCAAACTTATATTGCCATGATCAGTCTGTTAAGTTTTAACTTTGAAAACCTGCTTCCCAACAGACCAAGACGAAGATGAGTTCAACATCATCCAACCGAGTTTGATACAACAGTTGAAGAAGATCTTAGATGAGTATCCTGATGATGGACAGATCTTAAAGGTGACAACTGCTTGGTGTACATTGTACATTCCTTCCTTCATTCTATCTTTTCGATTATTGTCCTCTAATAACAATACCAATAATAATAATAGCATTATTAATAATACTATTAATGATAATAATAATAATAATAACACAAATAATTACAACAACAAAGGCGTTACCCAGACGGTATTTCCACAGCGTGGCTCTTCAACGGCTGAACGTTCCTGCCCAAGAATGATGTGGCGAAAGAAAGTCTCTAAATATATAAGCCCATGACCAAGCCGGGAATCGAATCCCGGTCCTTTAACTTAGCAGTCCAAGATCTTATCAACTAAGCTAACGTCGCACACATATTTTACAAAAATACGCACAAACAGTGAACAGAATTAGTTTTTACATTGAATTTCGCCCCAGTTTCCAGTTTAGTGCGGGCGGGAGGGCGGGAGGGGGGAGAGGGTGGCTGAGAGTACTTCAATATAATACGGAGATTTAGAAGGACCTTTCCCCGGATCATTTTCTGTTTGAATTTGCAATTTCCTTATAGAGTTGTGGAGATACAGCGAGGCATACTAAAAGGGATGTTAATCACGGAAGACATTTTTAGCAGTAGGAGCAGCAACTTGAATGTGGTTGGTGTGTTTTGTGGTAGCAGTTGATAAAGAAGCTCAACAGAGGGTTTATAAACAGCTTTAGTCGGTTATACAATCTCTTCATACAGGAACTTATCCAGAACGCAGAAGATGCCAAAGCCACCCAGGTCAAGTTTCTTTATGACAACCGCACTTACAACAAGTCTACACTTTATGTTCCAGAACTGGGACAGTTCCAGGTAGGATGCATGGAGAGTACTGTGAAATTCTTCTATCTGAGTTACTACCCTTGGGCACCTTTTAGTGTTTCACAGTCAATGAGTTCTCACTTAACGAACACCTGTTAAAGACGAACTCAAGTGGGGTGGAGAAGAAAGTGGGGGAAGACCCCAAAATGTTTTGAAGCTTCAAATCGTGAAAGGGGGGTCCGTGCTACAGTAATTTAATGAAATATACTTTAATTATGAAAATTTTCAGACGGAAAAACTTTCGGACAAAATGTAACGTTCAAAAGTTTTTTTAGATTGAACAAAGCCCCAATTCAAATACTTTGCTGTCCGAACATTTTTGATTATATACGTATTTTATAGATGATACGATTTATTGCAATCTCAAGCACTGTAAAACAGTCACTGGTGTCACTGTAATCACAATGGCGTCAAGCAAGAGGGCAAAAGAACAAGTTTGTTTTCAAAGATTTGTAATCATAATGTAGAGGAAAGATTAAATACTCGTCCAATTTAGTAGCCGTATTTTTCATTTCTGTTAAATTCAATCGGAACTGTCTAAACGACAATTTATTCAACAGTTTTGATGATATTTATTTGTTGTGTCAGAGTGAAACGTCCAAAATTTCAAGTAAAGAACGTCCGAAGTGTGTCAAAAAAGGTCCAAAAGTTTAATTGTCCGAAGTTTTTTAGTCCAACAATTTTCGTGTTTGTAAAGCATATGCCGTACTCCGTACCAGATGTCGATACTGATTACTGCTCTTTAAAAATGTTACACAAAGTGTATAAATGACTGTTTACAATCTGAAATTGTATTGGTACAACAAACAAAGCTAAATTTGGTCACAGTGTGCTGTTATTTATTTATTTATACACTTGTTTATTTATTTATTTATTTATTTTTGCGGGGAGGGGGAGTGAGGTTCAGGGAGAGGGAGGCTGAAGTGGGTGGATGGATGTGTTAACGTTTATGAAACAATTAGTTTTACACATTTTATGTAACTTTTAGGATTTTAATCAAAAGTTCATGTTTTAACGAGTTTTTTTTTTTATCAAGCTCCTCGATGACATGTGCATAAATATATTATTATATCATATTAAAGGGTCCTGCTCTGTACGCGTACAATGATGCTATGTTTGCTGAGAGTGACTGGACGGGAGTGCGCATGCTCAGTGATAGTATCAAGGCCAAGGATCCTATGAAAGTTGGTCGCTTTGGTTTGGGATTTAAATCGGTTTTCCATATGACTGGTAAGAAAATTATCTTTCGTTGATCTTAAACCATTTTTGCCATAATTCTGGTTAATAAACTTGTGGTATAGCTCACAAGATTATTGTGTGTTTTTTATGCTCGAATACAGTTTTAGTCTTACAACAAATACCAATAGAAAATTGACAATACAATCTAAAATATTAAGTTCAAAGGCTTCGGCTATTTAATCATAAAAAAGATAAACAGAGCTCGTAAGCATGTTTCTAGGTATAAATGCAGTGTACATAGCGCAACTCCGTAATTACCTTTTGAATGCACTTTATATTTGAGAGCTCTCTATCTTATAGAATTCATAGAGCGCAGTTAGTTTTTACCAAACGATTTCCATCATTTTCTAATTTGGTGCTACGGTGCGATCTTATTCCCAGAGAGAGCGTATATGAATGGGAATAACTTTTCTTGTATTAACCAAACGCATTTCCTTTTTTATCATGCCTTTCATAAACAGATCTTCCGAGTGTTCTCAGCGATCAACACTTGGCAATGATTGATCCTCACGAGAAGTACTTCAGAGACGCCCGTGGACGCTGTGGCACAGGGCGACGATGGAAACTCGACGACTCTAAAATCAACAGATATGCAGACCAATTTCAGCCATACAAGGGCATATTTCACTGCTCCGAGAAAACTTTCACAGATGGAAAGTATCCAGCAACGTTGTTTCGTTTTCCTCTAAGACAGGAAGCGTCTGAACTTTCTGATACTATCTATTCATCAGATAAGATGATGGCGTTGTTTGAAAGCTTTCAGACAGACGCCCAGATGACACTCCTCTTCCTTAAACGGCTTGAGTCGATCGAATTGTTTGTGAAGAATGAGGAAGATCAGGAACCTGAGAAAGTCTTTGAGGTGCGGATTGTCAACACAGATTTCGTTCGATCTAAGAGAGACGAGTTCCTTAGTAGAATCTCTCCGAACACGGATATGCAAGAGTCTGTCGCAGTTACTTATTCCGTAACCATAAAAACTACAAAGTTCAGCAAGGGTTCTGCCTTTAAGAGCACACAACATTCTTTCCTTCTTACGGATTATTATGCAGGTGGACAGATCTCGTCACATCTGGACGAACTCACGAGAGAAAAGTCCCTTAGTTATTTGCCCTGGGTAGGAGTTGCGTTACCCTTGCCTTCACAGCCCAGCATAGACGTCACACACGATGACATCAGCTTGTCATCACAACCCGTTGGCCACCTGTTTTGCTTTCTTCCATTGCCTCTTGAGAAAAAAAGCTTGACTGGGCTTCCGGTGCATGTGAATGGTTTCTTCGCCCTGAGTCAGAACCGACGTCATCTCAAATGGCCAAGCGCAGATCAAGATGACAGTAAACCGCTGACAGATAAAGCTTTACTGTGGAACAAGTGTTTACTTGAAGATGTGGTACCAAAGGCATACGCGGAACTTGTTAGGCAGATCACCACTCGATCTATAGAATCAAGTCAACTGATTTCTGAACAGATAGCTTACAAAGCGTGGCCCGATGTGTTAAAAGTGGACACAAAATGGAAAGGGATGGTGGAGCGTTTCTTTTGCGAATTCTTGGATGGCAATGTCGTGTATACGTCTGCTAACAACGGTAAATGGATTAGAATTTGTGAAGCAGTCTTTGACAGACCTTCAGAAACTGTTGGAGCTCAAGAAATCGTAAAAAAGGTATTGTTACAAGCCAACATCAACATCGTGACAGTTCCTGAACATGTCAAGAAAGGAATCGCCAATTACTATACAAGCTTTACCTCTGAAGTCACACCTTCAGTAGTGCGTCATGCGCTGAGAAATATCAACCAGATTTATATTGAATTTGAACGAGATGAGAAGCTGCTTCTTTTGGGCTACATTTTGAAAGATGATAACTTTATAAATCTTTATGATTTACAGCTATTGCCTCTGTCCGATGGGAGCTTTTCAAAATTTTCCTGGTACACAGACGATCAAGATGCCGTTTACATTGCCTCAGAGGAACATCCCCAGAGTTTACTGCCGGGATTGGAGCGGATTTTTCTTGACCAAACCGTTGACGCAGAGATTGTTTGTCAGCTGAAGAAGGTTGGCGAGGAAGGTAAGAGGGTTTAGCGATTGCATATGTTATGTTAGGCTGCTTAGAAAACACTTGGTGTGCACTTTCAATTAATTGACAATATGAAATGAACGCTACTTATAAAATACTTTTTTGTATTTATCCATTAAAAGGTGAATAGTTTTTGTTCCAATCAACGAAAAAGATGTCGCTTTATAAGTGTTGTAGTTAACAAAATTAAATAAATTTACATAAAGGTTTTGTATATGTGTAAATTTGTTACATTTCAGATATGATATTAAGGCTATCATCTAAGAAGTGAAAACATTCAAGTACAAATTTTTTTCAAAGCATACCAAAATCTAAAAATCCTGTTGTTGTATCCATTTTTGTGATTATCTTTCGTTAGAGAAAGCTTAAGTAATCATTTCATTAAGTCAAAAGTGGTTCTATTGTTGTTGCTGCTGTACAAAATCCGAAAAGCAAAGAACTTTAAAGAGGAAGTTGTATTTTACGTTTGAGCTTTCATATGCCCTGGTAAAAACATTGTAGGGTTCCGAAGTTGTATACAAGACTCAGCTTGTTTTTGTTTTGCCGCAATGTTAGTTTTACGATGTTAGATTTTCACAACCATAAACTTGCAGATGTAAGAAAGTGCTACTTAATGCTTTCCTTTTTATAGTAAGGTCTTAAGGAACATTGATTCTGACACGATCTCATCATCTTTTTCTCCTGTACGCTAGGAAATCTCCAGTTACGTCATCTGAATAAAGATCTTGTAAAACGATGGCTCCCAGTTGTTGTTCCAACTCAACAAAGCAGTTGCGGTCACACGATCTGGTACCCACAGAGACACGGTAATCCACCAGATGGCTGGATAGAAGAAGTATGGAAGTACCTTGGAAAACACTTCCCTGACCTACACGAATTTGAACATCTTCCTCTTTTACAAGTGGAAGTTTCCTCGGAAGCTGCAATTCTTGCTCTGCTTCAAACGCCTTCAACACTCATTGTTCGCGTACCGAACGACCTTTCCTTGGATAATTTGATTGTAAGGATCCTTCGCACTGCTGGAGTCACAGTCATTGATGAGCTTCCTAACTTCATAAGTTCCCACCGCGCATGCTTCGATTACGTTCATCAACCAACAGTATCTGGTGTACTTAAAGCCCTTTTGGCCGTTTCTGAAAATGGAACTGTACCTATTCGTCTCAAAGGTTCCAGTAATGAAGAAAAGCGTGCACTGAGAAAACTCCTGTCCCAAGCACCTCCTCTAGACAAGAATTCGAAGGAGTTTCTCAGAACGCTGCCTATATTTGAAACTCTTGAAGGCAGTGGCGGGAGCTCATCCCACTTTGCTGCTCCAGTCAATATGACATCTGCCGCACCAGAAGAGATGTTGCCGGTCAGATCTCCGGTTTCCCTTATCGATGTGACAGATGAAGACAGCAAACGACTAGCCCAGCTGTTGGAAGTAAAGCTGTTAAGGACCACTGAGTATCTTCAAACAATCGTCTTTCCTGGTCTGAAAGGCGGAAAATACTCTGGAGACGAAGTAGATCAACTAATGCTTCATGTTCTTCAACGTGTGCCTCAGTACACTGCAGAGGATGCTACCTTCGAAAAGTGTTTAAAGTCGTTGTCATTTGTCCGCAGGGGCTGTGGTTCAACTCGTGCAAGAGCGTCAGAGTTGTTTAATCCAAACTCACAGACTGTTCAGAAAATATTTCTTGAAGAAGACGATCGTTTTCCTTCCCAATGTTACCAAGATGTTACAGTGATTGGAGTTTTACAGAATCTTGGCCTAAAGGAAGAGAACGCCATCACAGCCGATGACATCTTCAATAGTGTAAAATTGGTCTCACAATTGGAAGATGTAAACAATGCCAAAATCAAGTCAGAAGCTATTTTCAACTATCTAAACCGAAAGCCAGAAATACTTAAAGATCATGTCACTTCAGAAACAAAGTTACTTAATGAACTCTTAAAAGTAAAATGGGTGACAAGAGCAACGGAGAGACCAGACTATTATCCCGAGAGCCTTTCGATGTATGAGGCAGATACATGTACACCTTTTGAGAGAGCAAGAGATGTAATTTTGAATACCAAGAAAGTGATCAGTCTTGTTGGCACAGTAAAGCCTGCTGTACAAGGAGTTCCATCAACCGAACTTGCTCGGTCGTTCGGATGGGACAGGGACCCATCACTTGAGGAAGTTGTCATCAATCTGCGTAATGTTGTTTCATCTTTTGTTTTGGAGGAAAAGGCAAGCTTCATGTCCATAATTACCGAAATCTATCGGTTTCTGAGCCGCAGAGACTTATCCGTTGTACAAGAAACGTTGAAGAAATCTGGCATTGAAAAGTGGGTATGGAATGGAGATGGTTTCTCTTCTCCCAGTGAAATGATTCTTCACAAGACCTTTACAGACCTTTCACCCTATGTCTACTCTCTTCCTAATGACATGAATGAGTTTTCAAACCTATTTAAAAACCTGGGAATAAAAAGCGAGCAAGATCCAGAACTGCTAGTCCACGTGCTTCATTTGATGAGAGACAAATACAACAGTACAAACGAAGCTGATAGATTCGTGCTAAAACGTGATTTACAGCGGTCAATCGAAATCCTTAATGAGCTAAAGGGCGATGAAGACGGTCTCCCTTTGGAGATACATGAGCAACTTGTGATTCCAATAGATGTCGAAGATGAAACTACCCTGCGATTTGCACCCATAGAAGAGTGTACATACTGTGATACTGATTGGCTAAAACAGGGTCATGACATCAGTGACGTAGAAGAAGACGGTGACATCATCATTCAGTACGTGCACAGGAATATTCCACAGAACACAGCAGAAAGCCTTGGAGTACCAACCCTAATGAGTCGTATTCTGGATCCTGACCAGCTTGGACTTGGGGAAGAGTTTGGTCAGTCAGAGCCACTTACGAGAAGATTGAACCGACTCTTGGAAGACTACACGGATGGTTTTGCCGTACCTAAAGAGTTGATTCAAAATGCGGATGATGCAGGCGCCACGGAAGTTAAGCTGCTGTACGACCAACGTACGAACGAAGATGCGAGAGCTTGCTTGATCGATGATGGAATGAAAGAATGGCAGGGACCAGCGCTCTGGGCTTACAACAACGCCACGTTCAGTGATGCAGACTTCGAGAACATCACTAAGCTCAATGGAGCCACGAAAGAGAAGGATTCGGAGAAGATTGGACGGTTTGGTCTTGGTTTCAACGCCTTGTACAACCTTACTGATGTCCCAAGTTTCCTTAGCAGAAACAACCTTGTTATATTTGATCCACACACAACTCACCTGGGTAGGGCTATTAGAGACAAGAGCAAGCCAGGGTTGAAGTTTGATGTCGCGAAACCTAAATTCAGACGGACGTTGAAGAAACTCCATAACCAATTCAAACCCTACAACGGAATCTTCGGTTGCGACTTAAGTCCGGAGTCGAACTCTTTGTGCTATGATGGAACTCTCTTTCGATTCCCTTTAAGAAACCGATCCCAAGCTGTCCGTAGTGAAATCAAGAACCTGCATTACGATGACGCGCAGATGAAGGAATTGTTAGAAATTTTTGTCAACGGATCAGAATCACTTCTCCTGTTTACACAGAATGTATTAAAAGTGACAGTATATCACTTACCTCGTGATGCTAAAGATGCGTCACAGCCAACAGAATTGTTCCAGGTGGTCAAGAAACCAATTCATATTCTAAGAAACACCGACGTTCCCGTGCATCTGTCACCCTCAGCCAAGAAACTTCCAAGAGAAGAGCAAGCCTTTGTCAAACAGTGTAATTTTCTGAAAGCATCCACGCAAGTGCTGAGACAAAACGGTGAGGAACCGTCAATTCCACGTGTCATGCCAGAATCTTCCATGGCAATTGTAATGGTTTCGTCACTCCGAGATGCTGGCTATAAGTTCTTTTCAGAAGACATAAGAATGGAAGCTACACGAGCCAAAAATTGGCTTGTGTTCTCCTGCGTAGGAAGTGACATACTATTGCAACAGGCGTCAAAGGATGAAAGTCTTCGCCCAACAGCTGGAGTTGCTGCACGGTTAGAAACAAGTGGTTCTGTGCTTTTACCCAGTCCAATTGTTGATGACACTGGCCAACCCCAAGGTAGTGTGTTTTGTTACCTGCCCTTGCCTGTTCATAGCGGGCTTCCGGTTCACATCAACGGTGGGTTTGCCGTTACTTCCAACAGGAGACACCTGAAGGAAAAAACCGAGGATGACAAACAGCAGACTGGTGCTGACTGGAACAAAACTCTCTTACAAGATGCTGTATGCAAGGCCTATGTAGCACTTCTGGGGGAGTGTGCGGAGTTCCTGTCTCTTGACGCTGATACAGTCGACAGGTTTTACCAGCTCTGGCCAACAACAGGCGGTATCAAAGCAAACTGCAGACCTCTTCTCCAGTCATTTTATGAATCTCTTTTGGCTTCGACTTGTCTACCACGGTTATTTACAGATGGAAGGCAATGGGCTGACATCAAACACGTTACATTTATGGATCCTGAGTTGCGAAAAGACCCTAGAATAGGAGACATTGCTTTTCAAGTTTTGAAACGATGTAAAGCAAAAGAGACGGTGGTTATTGACTTGCCAGAAGAAATTGTGAATTCGATTAAGAAATATAGCAATGCAGGAAATGTTATGGAAGAAGCAAACACCACCAAGAGCAGATTCTTCAAAGACGTCTTCTTTCCAAACATAACATATCTTGAATCGCATTTTCGGGATCCTCTCACACTGTATGCTCTTGACGAAGACAACCAAGAAATGAATGATCTGATGCGACGGTTCCCCTGTATTCCCGTTTCACCAAACGGAGAGAGCTTGAAATGTCCGCAGGAGCTCGTTAATCCAAGCGAATTGGCAAGTTGTTTGTACGAACCAGAAGACAAGCGGTTTCCATATGGAAACGTCTCGACCTTTCTTGCACATCGTTGCTTATCGCAACTTTGCAAACTGGGGATGGTGGAAGTAGTTAGAAACGGCCTTTCCTGGGACGATATAGTTGAGAGGGCAACAACCGTGGAGCGTTTGAGCTACAAGAGCAAAGAACGTGCACTTAGCAGAAGCAAGGCACTGCTTGATTTAATACATAGACAGATAGGAAGACAAAAAGATGAAAGCCCCAATTACACTAGAAACCTAGAGGATTCTCGTTATCACCAAGGACAGCTTCTTCAAATCAAGTTCCTTCCCGTGATGTCAAAGCCGCAAAAATTCCCATTAAAGTGGAAAAAAGACGAATCGAGTCATCAAGAATTGAAGTTAGCAGCTGCTAAAGATATTTATCCAAAGAAGTCCATGTACAAGGTTTGCTGTACTCAGCTCATCTTGGATGAGTCCTGTGATACAGGATGTGGCACAATTCCAATGCAGGTTAAAGCCTTCCTGAAAATTCAAGGCAAGAAAATCAAGCTGGACGACGTTTTGCAGCAGATGCAAACAGCTACTACCACTGCATTAGATCTGAATGACTCGGTGACGAAGGATGAAATTTCTAAAGTTTGCAAAGCAGTGTATGATTACCTTCAAGAAGGAATAAAGAAGGGTGAAGATGAAGTCAGGCAAAATCTTCTGCAAGAGAAACCGTTTATTTTTGTAAAAGATCGATTCGTGGAAGCAAAACAAGTGGCTTTCAAGTTCCTGTACGATTGTGCGCCGTTTTTGTATCAGCTCCCCGAAGACCTTACTAAGTTCGAAGAATTGATGAAGATAGCTGGCGTACGCGAGTCATTTACAGAATCTGACTTTATCAGGACCCTCCAAAACTTGAA
Source organism: Bergia sp. 'catenularis' (assembly GCA_025434825.1). Classification (NCBI taxonomy): domain Eukaryota; kingdom Metazoa; phylum Cnidaria; class Anthozoa; order Zoantharia; family Parazoanthidae; genus Bergia; species Bergia sp. 'catenularis'. The sequence continues at coordinate 17,626 of JANRMR010194705.1, forward strand.
GACCCAAAATTGTGACCATCCACTTGACGAAAAGAATCTCCGAATTGCAGTGACGATAGCTTATGAACTGGGAAGACAGATTATGCAAGGCAAGAAAGAAGAGAAAAATGGTGTTTCAGAGCAAGAAATTATTTACCTGCCCTCTTCCGTAAGAGTGCTCCATTCTGCAAAGGAATTGTGCGTCAAGGACTGCCATTGGATGCCAGACGAAGAAGGGATAACATATGTCCATGAAGATATTCCACCAGCTTTTTCGACAAACCTCGGGGTTAATACACGACGCCAAGAGACCTTGCGTAAATTTTGCCAAGCAATACCTTTTGGACAAAAGGAGAAATTAACCAACCGTCTCAAGCGTCTGTTAACCGTTTATCCATTTCGGAAAGAAATTTTGAAAGAGCTTCTGCAAAATGCTGACGATGCTCAAGCCACAAAGATCTGTTTCATTAAGGACCCCCGACAGCATCCAGATGAGCGTGTCTTTGAAGACAGCTGGAAGCCACTCCAAGGCCCTGCTTTATGTGTCTACAACAACAAACCATTTACAAATTCCGATCTGTGTGGGATACAAAATCTTGGCGAGGGAAGCAAAGGGGATGATCCCAACAAGACAGGCCAATATGGAGTGGGTTTCAATGCTGTGTATCACTTGACGGATGTACCAACCTTCATGTCGAAAGGGGCCGAGATTGGCGAAGTGTTATGCGTGTTTGATCCGCATCGAAAGTTTGTCCCAGTGAGCACAAACGAAGAACCGGGTATGAAGATCAACGTTCCTCCGTTGCGAAGTACCTTCAGAGATGTGTTCCCGTGTTATCTGGAAGATCTTGGATTTCCCATTGATGATTCGACCATGTTCCGGTTTCCTCTTCGATCTCCAGAAATGGCTGAAAACTCTAAAATTTCAAGTAAACCTGTGTCACTGGCTGACATGGACGAACTGATTGGAGAGTTTAAGTCGGAATTGTTCGAGGTAGTGTTGTTTGTAAACAACGTACAAGAGATCTCGCTATGTGAAGTTGATCCCGACAGTGGTAAGCTGTGCAACACGTACACAGTTAAGGCAGACATAACAGATGAAGACTCAAAGAAACGCGACGAGTTCTCCAGATATATAAAACATGTCGGAATGCAGATTCAGAAAGGAGAACTTGCCGTTGCTGACGTTGAAATCAAAGAAGTGTCGTATACACTTACACTATACGACAATGAAGAAAACAGTGAGAAATGGTTTGTGATCCAGAGAATGGGCCTTGAGAAAGGAACCGAAGTTCCGAAAGGCATTGCTGAAGCGTTTAGGAAAGGCCATTTAGCCTTGCTTCCAAGAGGAGGTGTTGCGACCTGCATTGAGTCGCCGTTGTTGGAGAGTGGAAAGAATAAAGAAATGAAAGTATTCTGTTTCTTGCCTCTGCCAGATGATACTGGTTTACCGGTCCACATAAATGGTCATTTCGCACTAGACCACGAAGGAAGGAGAGGTCTTTTGAAGGCTGAAACCTTTGGCAAGGATTGGAACAATTTGTTGTTGCAAACCGTTGTAGCCCCTTGCTACACATCGCTTCTGTTGCAAGTTAAAGATCTTCTTGGTCTGGCCATGGACAGCGAAAACAAGACAAAGATGCAGTGTACGCGCTCTGTTGCCTGTTCACTTGTACAAAAACATCAGAAACTCTTCCCACCCACAAACCTTGGAGATCCGTACTGGGCCGAGATGGCGAAAGAAGTTTATCGTTATATCGACAGAAAGACGATGAGGCTTCTACCAGTTGTACGGGACT
>JANRMR010194706.1:0-10368 GCA_025434825.1 Bergia sp. 'catenularis'
CTCGTTCTTCAGTAAAAAAATCAAAAGAATATATTAACCTGAACGAGGCTAGATCGGCTAATTCCAATACAGACAAAAGAAATTAAAATAGCCGCTATTTTTGAATAGGGTCTATATATACACACAGTAAGCAGTTTACAAGCTAAACGGTTATATACTTAACAGGCTTCTTTCACAAATCCTACTTATGCTAAAATGACAGCTGTCACCTAGGAAACTTTTTTTAATATAAGCTTAACATAGTTTCGTCGAGGTTTCCTTACCGTTTTCGTTTTAATATTACATTCAACGGAGTGATCTGAGAACCGTAATCAAGAGAATTTCATTGTAGATTTTAAAATTGCAGACGACAAGTTCAGAAACGTAAAACTTGGTGAAAAAAATTGAAATGCCCAAATTTGCACTTAAATCATCTTTTAGACCCGTTATTTCAATATTTGGAAAGGACATTGTGCTACAATTATTTTGTCTTTCATGGGCTTTTAACCAGAGTGTTTGGAAGGAAATTCATGATTTTTGACCGAGAGGGACCAGCCGACTTGTTGCTGTCTTCAAAATTCTCAAACAGGTCTTGACGTTTTGCTCAAAACTTCGCTACAATTTTGAAAACTACAACAAAATTTTTTGAGTACGTGTCTCACGCCATTCTCGTTGACTTTAATTCTGATCTATTTGTGCAATAACTGAATGAGTTATTGTTGAGCGATTGACTCCTTGTGTATCTTTACTCAACTTTCTCTAACTAAAGTTTTCAGTAATTCTGCCTGACGTATTTGATTGTATATAATATCATTGTAATTTTTTAAAATGTCTAAACGAATGAATGAATAAGTAAATATATTACGTGGATATCGGGAAATAGATCTAGAAAGTAACAGCTGTGCGCATAATTGTAAGATAGCATATTTTTGTACTTAGAGCATTGCAAGATAGTCTGAAACAATTGATTATGGTTAAACTTTAATATGAAATGTAACTAACTACTAGTTTTTAATGAACTCGGTTTAATGTCGCTAGTCTTACATCTGAAAAGTTTTTCTCTTTTGTTTTGAAAACAATAAAAGGCAAAGTGTTGTAACAAACGTCGCAACGAAAGTTGTAAATAATTTTTCAAAAATCATTCAAGGAGTTGTTCCATGTCAGTAACACTGGTCACAAGAGCCCACCTCTTCGATTTATAGCCTTTAAGTTAACTTGTAATTCAAAAATAAGTCTAGATAAAACAGTGTGGGTCAAGCTGATACAAAGAGACATGAAGCAATCTGCTTTGTCGAAGTTTTCCCCATTTTCGCTATATTTTGCTCAATCATTTGCAAAGTAACGGCTCAGAATCTAGAAGTTGGGCGTCCTGTGCACTGGACTGGTTCTAGCCTCGTTCCTCGATTGGCGTCGTTTTCTGCCCTGAGATTACTCAGCGCCACACCTAGCGGTTTTATTTTTTACGTCCACTTCAAGATGGCGGACTGTCGTGGCTCATTAAACATTCCTATATTCGTGTAATAGGGTTATTCATGGTTATTCATGGTTATTTATGGTTATCTTTCGTTTGTGAGGGTTAAGGTTGGAGTTACGGCTACTATTGCCTTGATAAAAGGGGACAGAGTAAGAACTTGGGCTTTATATACAATATAATTTTGGTAGTGTTCGAGACTCATCTTGCTCGTTTTTCTTTCTTTCTTTTTAACTTCCATTTAGTTTTTCTTAAATATGTTCTAAGTACCAGAGTTTCAGTTTGAGTAATGCGAGCGTCTAACATCTTGAAGTGGTCGTACAAAGAAAAGCACTCGTCCGCATCAGTCTAGCTTAGGATGTGCAGTTGACGTGACTTGGACGAACCCAGGCCCAGCATAAGTAATGCGCTATAATTTAGTTAAATTATTTATTGATGGTCAGTCTTTCGAATTTGTCAATTATAAAAAGTAAAGAGCTTTGAAAATAATGCAGCTATACTGTTAAGTAAAGTTGGAAAATGAAAGGGCGTTGCTGTTAATATTGGACTGATTGACTGCGGAGCTTCGAGCGATCCAACACTTGCAGAAAAAACAATGCCAAATGTAATGACCCTTTTTATAACTAGTTAACACAAGGAAGCTGTGAATATAACTTACAAGAATTACATGAATGGAGACAACTCATTTTTCGTGATTCACAGCTTTCATTAGAAAGCGGAAGCCTCTATTTTAAATATTTGCGGCACGGGTTATAATGAAGTTATCTATCGATTAGTGGAGCCAATCAGATTGCAGCTTGTTCAGTACACCTTGTGTTGATTTGTTATAAATGGGTATGCCCATTTTCGTTTACAAAAACTTTGAAATGCAACAAAAACATTTAGTAAAATAATAAAATTAAACTGGAAGAAACGATACATAAGTCTTCTTTTTATTATTTGTGAAAGTAGGAGACGTGTTTCTTTTGTAAGGATTATGATAATTTGGTGTCGAAAGGATGGTGATTGGCTGACAACCACTAAAGTCGGCAAATTGATTAATTGAAATGTCAGTAACGGACGGACCATTTGATTTTGTGATTTGAGGGTCAGTGGGCGACGGACCTGTTGGTGTCAGGACGGACCATTTGATTTTATGGTGTGGTTACCGGTATAATTAAAAAAAACTTTGTTTACCGAGGGTGAAATACATTATTAGTGGTCACCCAGTAGTTTACATTATGGCCCACCAAAGTAAAAACTCTAAGTGGCAGGGAGGCTGACCAGAAGGCTATATAACCACAGGGAGGCTGTCCAGAAGGCTATATAACCACAGGGAAACTGGCCAGAAGGCTATACACCAGCCTTGCCGGCGGGCAGAGGACTTGAACGCGGGACCTCCGGGTTGCGAGTCGGTGCTTTAAACCGCTCGGCCACGCTGCTATAATACCACGAGAGAATGGTACAACTGCTAACTCGGGCCCAGTCGTTTCTGCGAGGGAAAGCGAAAAAGAAAAAAAGTCAAGGCGAGAAGTGAACTTTCGGTGGAAGGAAAGGAAGAAGGGAAAAGTCTTTCTCTCCTCTCTCCTCCCCTTTCCCACAGTTCCTCATGCGTATCGCTTTCTCTCGCCTTAGTTTCCTTGGACGGAAAAGCTCACACTGGGCCACTGAGTAGGAGTCAGGTACAAATGTACATGTTAGTAAACACGTCAGTCGTGTAACTGTAGTCGCATATATGGAGGCGTTCATTTACCTCTTTACCACCGGTCCCCAGTATAGTCCGTCAGCGAAATAGCTCACATTTCCTGCTGCGTTACGCGGTTTTATGGGCTGTTTTTGATTGGCTGGTTTCTTACACGTGTGCAAATCTATTTGGATCTCGGTCTCAAATTTTAAGAATTACCCGTTACAGTTCGAGATCCAAAATCTTCTTCGAGGACAAAAGAAAATCACTGAGAGTTCTTTTCTGGTCAAAACGTATTCGTACATTTTCCTACAAGATATGCCAAATTGTTAATTTTTAGTGCCTTCTCATTGTTGGAGATGCTTTGTATTTCGCCTCTTCGTTCGCTAACGGAGCCTGACCAAATTGAATTTCTAAACAGCATGGGAGTGCAAGCCAGTAGCAAGTCCAAGATATTGTCGTCTCCCTTCCCCCTCCCCCTTAAATCCGCTCTTTAAAAAATCTCAGTTAGAGGTTGGAAACATAGAGTGAATGTATACTGTCACGGCTTATTAATTCACAGTAAAATAGATAGAAGTTTCGAAAATATAATTGAAGAGTTTCGAAGAAAAGACTGATTGAGCGAAATAGGAAAATAAGTGTTGCAACTCTTTATAAGGTGAGGGAGGGAAAAGAGAAATCAGATATCGACAACTTGTATGAAAACTTGTTTCCCTGAGGCAGATAACACGTCTTTCTGCCACCTCTGGCCAAGGAATCGAGCGTTTCGTCACATAATTACAGTCAACGACGTGACGTGCGAAGTGGAATGATGTTTGGAAGGCCGCCGGGCAACAGTCAACGACGTGACGTAAAAACTGCACAATTTTGTTGCAGCTGTAAAGTTTGGGTGGGGGCGCAATGAGCTGCGCCGCTGAACTGATAACGAGCAATTTTACCAAGTTCAGGGTCGTTTCATCTCAAAACTAAAACGCATTAGGGACCTTTCGATAGTGGGGAAACAATACTATGCACTAAAACGGCAAAGAACAATAACTTTGAATAAAGAATACAACGCGAACTGCATGCTAAAACGCACGAAACAATTCATAAACTCATCGTCGTCTTTAACACACCCCTTGATCAATACAAAACTTTTGATATATTCAAAATCATTGATCACTTCCGTTGACTATAAAAACATTTCAAAAACGTTCAGAGTTGGGAAAATAGGAAGCAATTCGAGACGAAAGACAACACTTGTTTCCTGAAAGCCAGTTTTTTAAAGCAGATTACAAAATATTTCAGGTTAACACTTAGATTTGCGTGCGTTTTATGATGAAGCTGAAAGGAAACACATTTGCCATTGTAACGATGACGTATCTACTTAAGAACCATTCGTGATGCAGCATTAATACTGAGCAAAAGCTTCTGGACAATGACCGCGTAACCGGTCCGTATTGGTCTTTGTTGCACGCTTGAAGCCATTTGTGGTGAGAATTATTGGTTCAATTGTTTGAATTAGTCGTCCGGAGCTATTTTGGGTATGTGAATCGTTAGATTATTAAAATGTATGAACGAAACACTCGGAAATAATCCCTCGAGTAAAAATTTATACTACTTCAGTATTTGGCTAACTGAACTCAAATATGAAACAAAATATTGCCCATAGAATTTAATATGGTCTTGTTTCTAGTTTTTCGATTCATGCTTACGGTGGGCTGTTTAGCGGAATGTTAGGATTTCAGACTCGAATTCCTTAAAAGTAGAAATTTTAATTTTAACTTTTAATTTTAACTTTTAATTTAAAAGTAGAACTTTTAATTTAGCTGGAGTTGTTTAATTACTGTGTATTGAGCCATATAGCTATACGGATGGACAAAGTATATAAATTATTCTTATATATAAAAATGATAAAATTGCTGAAAGTATTAAGAAGAAACAAGTTTAAAAATTTGAAAGCTGCAACACATAGTAATTGCGTTTCACGCCGGAGCGATCTTCAGTCATTTCACATATTTTAGCTTGCTCTACTTAAGTACTTAAGTATGGAGCATTCGATCTACACATGGGCCAAGTGAAAGCCTTGAGATGGTCAAACATAAATGAACGGTTTTGTATATACTGTGTTTTTATTTAAAGAATCGTTTGGTTACTAAAGTGTGAACTGAGCTATTTCTCTCTTTCTCCAGGACCGCCCCCACCTCCCGCAATGCCTCATTCAGTCATTGCATTTCCTCCACTTTGAGTCACTAGTTATTCCCCCGGCAAATTTCAAAATCCCTGTTAGTTTTGGGCATAGGTACCAGCTAACAATTGGGCCGGTTTTTCAGCCTTAGTGTACGTATATTTAATAAAACAGCTTTAATACAAAATGGTTCCTATAAAATAGAGTTGGCCAAGTCACTTACTGAGCTTTGTTTATTCAGAAGTGTTTGTTATTAATATTTATCAATTCATATAATTGGTTTTCCTATTTATTCTTCAAATCTTAAAAGCTGGTTAATAGTGACATTAAATACTCAAATGGAAACAACTGAAATGCATGGCTTAAAAAATTGCTTTTCCTGTCTGAGCTGTCAGTTGATAAATGGATAACCATCGAGTCCAATTATTAACAATTGAAATGATATCGAGGTCGATGCGTCAGTTTGGCGAACCCTAGACTGATATTGACTTGACCCCGGTATATTATTGTAGTTCGAAGCAACTATGTATTGAAATGGCTGTCAGTTCATTTAACTTTCGAACGTTGTGTTCCACTTTCTACTGTTTTGTTTTATGGATAACACTTACAAGCGGAGATGAAGGTAAGGGAATGCTCATGCAACTACTGGCCGCTGTTTGTTTATAATTATACATGTACCTGACTAATGAGTTGGAAGGCCAAATTATGGCCACAGGAAGTTGAAACAAATCAGTTGGATTTCGTCTTTGATTTCTCATCCATTCGGTTTGAATGGTGTATTGAGGAAAGAAAAATTCAGCAGCTATCACTTCTGAACTTTGTAATGAGTTTTGAGAACTCTATAAATCTTCAAGTTCTATAAATATTGTCAATCGTTACTCATTGGCCGTCGATAGAAGCAAACAGCGGGAGGAAATAGGAAATTTCTGTTCTTTACACACTATCATATTTCGATTAGGCCAGTGTCAAGTAATGGTATACTATTCTGCTTGGGAACACGAAGAAACTATGATTCACTGAGTGACTGTAAATAGATACAAAAACGTTTACTTATAAACGAAATGTTATACTCAATTCGCGCTCGTCACGCATGGGCCAATTTGGAAGGAAGTGAATCAAATGATATAAAACCGTTTCTACGGCACGCTAATGTTTACAAAATCTTTCTCCTAAACTTCAAGTGCAAGTTGAACATAGAGTATTATGTTATGTATTGATTCAACTTTGTCTATGCTTAAGTTAACAATCAGCTTTTGGCTCTTTTTGCTAAGAAACGAATGTTCACGAACATTGTGTTTGGGTCAAATTCCCGTCGCTGAACCCGAAAACCGGTTAGATATTGTGATACTGCTGGTGACCATTGTGGCATTGTTATCGAGGCTATAGATTGATGCACGATCAATCATTCTATTATTTACGGAATGTATAGAGACTGGCAAAGAGGCTCTCCAAGGGGGTTGCTGCTGTCGCTTTTAGCTTCGTAAAAAAGAAAAATATCGATTCAAAAAACAAGCCAATTTTAAAAGGCTAAATGCCATTGTCGGTTTTGTTCTCAGTAAACTCCTGCCGCTTGTAGTTGATTAGCAGGAAGTCGTCGCCTATTTCTTGGGCCATGTCGCCTGTCGCCATGAACCTGACAGGTTAAACGCGAATTTTAGGTAAATGCTACTTTTGTCATTATAAATTTATACATTATCAGTGAAAAGCTTTTACAATCTCAAATAACAGACTTGGTGGTGGCACTGCTACTATCAATTTTGGTTTTAAAGCTTCTCTGTTCGAAAAAAAAATCAGTCACGATGTTGATGATAACAGAATATGCACTGCACGCAAACATTCGATGTTTATCGCGTGACCTGCTCTGACCGAGAAAATAAACATTCAGTTGAATTTTCTTCGTTAAAATGCTTTTGGCAAATTTAATGTCCAGATAACTTGTTAGTGCTTTAATAATTATTGTAGTTTTAAAACAAAATGGAGGGGTTTAACATTATCCTTTTCGTGGTTATGCATGCACATACACTCTAACGATAAACTATGCTTAAATTTGGGTAAATCTGAGCCTCTATGTTTTTTTAAAGTGTATTTTTAGAAAAAAAATGCGAACATACATTCATTTTTCACAAAGATTCATTTGCAATTGAAGAATTTTTAATTGATCTGTTTCGTTGGTGCTTATCATTCTTGTTTTTGTGAAGTTGAAATTGGCAGCCTCCACTGAATGCCTGCTAGCTTCAATTTTACCCAAAGTTTAATAGTTTATTGTTCTTGTTTCACCAATGGCCAGAGGTAATTCTAGATGAACCTACAAGTAGTTGGAAGAATTGGGATACAACATATGGAAATGTAAGTATTTGATGTTTACTTCAAATGGTTTTCAGGTATCAAGCACTAAATTGGTTTTAAAATGTTCCAGTCAACTTTAACTATATGAACCTTAAAGCTTCAACATCTCCTCCCCCCCTCCCCCACTGCTGGCTGGCATACATACATGTACATGTACCCTCTGCATTACAAACACTGCAATGTCAAGGGTGGCATTCATTTGATGTTAGAAGCTGTTGTGGGTTAAGAAATTTAATCTGAATGGGAGGGTGACAACATATCATAAACTTCTGCATATAATCCCCCAAAATCTGAGACATAAAGTTTCTTCTCAGATTATAAACCCCCCAGAGGGGCCTAATAATAGTCTTGAAATGGGCATAAACCAAAATATAACTTTGTTGTTTTATTTTGCATGGTAAATGAAGAAAGAAATAACAATTTATCTGCCAAAGAAATTATTATTTGCACAATTTGGTCCTCATGCACTCTTTCCTTGTATTTCTTCTGTCTGTATACAAAGTATTTACATGTTAGTTTCACCCCTCCTCCCAGAACCCAGATTCCCTCTGGTGCTGCTCGTTCTTTACCACTTATCCTTGCACTGATGTTACAGATTATTCAGTTGTTTTAGCAGTAAGGGGCTAAAATTTGTGCTAGCTAGACATTCTGGTATATGGTCAACAATGAGTATCCTGTGATTTACAACTCTGTCTTGTCCACACCTTCTTCTGTCTTTATATATAATGCAAACAATTTTGAAATGCAAAATTCCCTCCAAATAGAAGCCCCCTCCCTCGAATATAAACCCAATGAAAAGTGCTTCAAAAGTTTAAATTAATAAGCTGGCAATATGGGCTAATACACTGTATATTCAGAAGTTTATGTATTCATTTGGTACTTGAACATTAACTGTATAAGTAATAAATTGTCTCTTGGCTAAATGTATAGCCAGATGATGTCTATGATAATGATGATGATAATTATTGCAATGTGCAAATGTGGCTCTGCTGATTTCCCATTATTAGTCATCTGCATTTATTAACAAGGATTTCCTGATTAGCTTAAGCACAATACTATAAACAAGTTAATTGTTTGTTTAAATAAAGATATTTCTTGCAATTTAATTGCCTTTACTGGCCTTTACCATAATATGCTTCCAGCTACCTCACCGTTTTGGTGAATGTACATAGCTATTTTGGTTGAATGCACATGAAAGAACTATTTATGCATGTTTTTCCAAACTAGGTGTACTTCAGTGAGTGTATATAGCCATCTGAATTACAAAAGAAAAATTGTATTTACACCTAAATTACAGTTAATATGTTTTGGGGTAAGGGCAAATTCTTATCATACAATTTGTTAAGTATAATCCTGATTGTGCCACACAATTCATTTGAATAAGCCGTTTCATTCTCAAGGGACCAAAATGTTGTATGAACAGCCTGAAGCTTTATTATAGCCAAAAGTTAAAATATACCCGGTCTGTAGGTTTCATTTACTTTCTGAAGTTTAAATTTGATTGGTGCTACGTGTATTCAATCAAGTACACAAAACCTCTGTGACGTGCAGCAAAGACAACTGAATGTGCAATTCGAAAGTTGGTTAACAGATTTTTCCTGAACCCGATATATATCACAAATTAGGCAAAAACACTCAGTGACATTAATTAATTGGGGGAAAGGGGAAGGGGCAGGCTTAATTGAACTGTGAATAAATTTTAAACAGGTTTAGAGTTAGAATTTTCTAATTCAATTGCTTACTTATACATGGTTTATATGTAATTATTAACACTTATGAAAGAAATAATTTAAGCATTGCTATAGCAACAGATGTTCCCAACTACAGCCACTATATCATATTGGTATTAATCTAATTTTATTCAATTTTACTAATTTCTGTATACAGTAAAAATTTTGTTAGAAACAGTCTGAGATCTTTTACTGACTGAAACCAAAATTTAGAACGACTCATGAAAATAATTTATAAATTTAGTACCACTAAAATTACAGATCTATCTTTAATAGTCTGGGCTGCAGTTGAACATGGTGGAAGATCAGGAGTCCAAATTAATTTTAATAGCAGTCAGGTCTCTCTCCTTTTTGTCTGAAAGAATAGTTAAAAAGGACAGATGAAGTAAATCCAAGGCAGATATAGCCTTTCAGTTATGTAGCAATTAATGTTTTATGGCATGCAATCATTATTTTAAATATATCTTACAATTATACTATATTGATAAATAATATTATATTAATAATAGGCCATAATTAGCCTGCAGCTATGTGGCAGAGGAAGCAAATGTCTCCTCTAACATTTTGTGAAATACAATGTTCATTTTAGAGATTCTTTAAAACATTTGAAGAAACTTTTTTTCAAAACTGCCTGAGGAAGAGTTCGTGTCTGTTTGTTAGACCATTGTGTATGTTATTTTAATAGCTCAGATATAACCGACTGTAAAATTACTGATTCAAATGATATTCTGTCCTACATGTGGATCTGGCAAGTTTTCTAATTTCTTAATTCTGTACTTTTTGGATTTTAATGGAAAACTTTTTTAGGTGACCAAGAGCATTGCTAAGGGGGAGGGAGATGGGTGCTGTTGACGAATGTGAATAAACCACCTTTTTAAATGCAGATGGCACAGAATTTTGCTCAATACTGTAAAAGCTCTAATAAGCCTCCCCTCACTATTAAGCCCCCTCTATAATTAGCTCCCCTCTAGAGCTTCAAGTTTCTAATAAGCCCCCCTCTCTAATAAGCCCC
>JANRMR010194728.1:0-10365 GCA_025434825.1 Bergia sp. 'catenularis'
GGGGACAAGTACTGTCCCCTGTGGGACGCCAGATTCAACCCTTGTACACGATGAAGAAGATGCATTAACCACAACTCGTTGCTGGCGGGCTGTAGGGAAGTATCTAATCCAGCAATTTAGGCAGCTTCATATGCCGCAGTGACCGAGTTTCGACGGAAGGCGCCGTTGATGTAATGTTTTGGCCTTGTTCATGAACACTGGGTGTGACCTGGGTCTCGCAAGAGAAACCTTGGCGTTTAAGTTCAACGCACCTTGGGAGGACAGGTGGCGAGATAAGCTTCTGCACACAATATGTTTAATGCCTTGGAACAAATGCAGGAGAGTGATACTGGACGGTAGTTTGATGAACTACTTCTACTTTAAAAGAGCTGAGACGTTGGCACTTTTCCATTCAGATGAAACTTGACTGTGATCGAACTGCTGGAAATGGTGGGTTAGAATAGCAGCTATCCCTTGTAGCTTACATAGCTTGAAAAGTCCCAGCTTGTGACATTTCGATTTTTTGGTGAATTTGCCGTTCCAATGTTCTAGCGTGACATGTTTTAATCCGCTATATTGGTGTACAATTTACATAAACAACCTCGCAAGTCAAAACAAGTTACGATGTTTTCTTCTCTTTAAAATGCCTCTGTCCACTCCAAAAACAGAAACTGAAAAATTATCGACTGAACGGTGCCGCTTGTGGGTTTGTGACCGATAAGTTCGAAGTTAGTCTAGCTCGAGCCGAGACATCAAAGAAAGGCGACTGGAACTTTTAAGGCAGGAGCAGCTGCTGAACGGTTATAGAGATCAAACGAGCCAGGAGTTCCGTTAACTGACATTTCCTTTGATACTGAAACCTCGGAAAGTCAAGAAACAGAAGACAAGCACGAAGGATGAGGAAGCTTTGCGGTAGACCCGTTTATTCGAAAACAGAAATCAGAAATCTGGAATGTTTCTTTAATCCTATTTTATTTCAGTTTGCCAAAATTAGGGAAGGTACTTTTTTATTGGGGGGGGGGAGGGCTGGGAATTCAAAGTAATTTTTTCTAAAATAATCTTGACCCTCCCCTGTCCTTTTAAAACTAAATTCATGACCTCCTCTCCCTTTAAAATTAACAGTCTCGTAATTCTCGACACCCACAGGACGGTTGTACACGGAGTTTAAGAACGATTTTTAATCACAATTGTAATCATTCACAAAACTAAGGAGATTCGTCTAGAAATTACGTTGCAACTCATGTAGAATAAGTCTGTAATTGATGATGTTGATAACTATCGATGCGCGTATTTGTTTCCCTTGTGAATCACTTTGCAACTGAACATGGGTGTTTATGTTTTGTAAAACAAAAGGATTGTAGCAATGGGCTCGGCGAAGTACAAAGAAAACATTTCTATCCATGAGCAACCAGAAGTTTTTAATCACTTTCATTTTCGCTGTTCGAAGAGGTTCTGCTGTTTTCATTTTCTTCTGGTTGCTCATGGATAGAAAGATTTTCTTTGTAATTCCAGTCCTATAATCCTTGGCAAACTCGTTGAAACATTGTTTCACCGAGTGCGTGGTTGCTAGGGGTGTTATCCAGAACTGACACCAAATAAACTGAAGATATAGACAGTATTAACTTTGCAACAAATAATTATATAGTATACATCAAGATCGAGATAATCTGATCCTCTTGCTGAAACCTTTTAAAACTGATTAATAATCTTCCGGGGCTAACTACTCTGGCTAATCTTCTTTCGAGTATGAGAGTAACAAACAAGAAGAATATAAGGTTTAAATACAAAGAAGTCAAGATGATTTGAAGGAAAATAGGATTAAACTACAACAGACTCTGATTTGGGTATCACGTAAAAAGGGATGACCCTCTCCCTGCTTTCTCTCCCCAATAATAAACGTACCTTCCCTCAGGTAACACATTTTTGAGTCGTCAGAATCCAGGAAAACGGAAAATCAAACAAGAGAGGGTCAGAAACGCAAAAACAGATTTCAGAAATCAGAGAAATCATCCGTGAATTCATGGATTGGCCGCAAAAAAAAGAACACAACGAACTGTTCATGTGGCGAATCGTACATTGGGGAAACAATGCGTAATTTTGAAACCAAACAAGCACGGCATACATTTCTGAACCGGCACACCAAAGGAAGAAATGGATATTTTAAACCCAAGATTATCTCAGGACTCCTGATACATCAACAAACACCGTCATTAAACAACCAGTTCCCCACGGGGATAACCTAAGACCCTAACCCTAACCCCACGGGGATAACAAAACGCCCTAACCCTGACCCCACGGGGATAACATAACACCCTAACCCTAACCCCACGGGGATAACATACACCCTAACCCTAACTCTATGGGGATAACACAACACGCTTTAAAAGAACACCGCCAACGATGGAGATTAAAATAACTTCGAAAAGTCGAAAAAGTTTAGTTAATTTTAACTTTCAATCCAAAAATACAAACAATTTGTAGCGATACTACAATCACTGTATGAGAGCACGACAGCATCGATTAGTGGAATGAAAACGAAATTTGATGTATGCATTGGATGTCGACAAAGTGGTCAACGATCGCCTTGCCTGTTTAAATATAACTTCGACTTTGACTAACCCTAACCTAACCCTGACCCTGACTCTGACACTCGCTGACCCTGACCCTGACGCTGACCCTGACCCTGACCCTAACCCTGACCCTGACCCTAACCCTATATAAAAGCAATCTGGACTTTGCTTATTTTCACTGAACTTCTTTATTACCGCATTGACAACTACAAGTCACAAGCTATCAACAAACGCTTGCATAACATTTTGGAATAAAGTTTACTACGACCAAACCATTTGACATCACGCACACAAATTACACACTAAATATCACAACTGCGCTGGAAATTGTACCACGTGATCACATCATGTGGCTGTACAAACACTTAACCCTCCCCTCACTTTCTGTAATGTATTTGAATCAAGCTTTAAAGTTTAAAAGAACCCATCTCAAAACACGAAAAAGTAGCAACTGGAACAAATTAAAAAAACTTTGGTTTTTAAAGAAGCATTATGTTCCATTTACGGTATTAGAAAATATCCTTTTATAAAATTTGGCATAAAACAATTAATTTAATTCAGTTTTATTGGAAATTTCTGTTTTCAAGATTTTCTTGCAATTCCAGCAACAGACAGAAAATAACCCGATTCACCCCACCCACCCATAAAGAACTACATATTTCCACAAACCTCTGTGTATACGGCAAATGTTGGACTTAATCCCCGAACTGTAAAAGAAATTACAACGGAAACACTTAATCATTCCCATAACAGATTTTCAACCAGCCAGTTGTATTCGGAATCTCACAGTAAAACCAAAAATGTCAGCAGCGTTCCAAAAAAGTTACTTGAGCATTCCTCTGATCATGTAGTTAAGGATTCCACCGTGATGAAAGTAGGCCAACTCAACCTCCGTGTCAAAGCGGACCGTTGCCTTGAAAGAACGCCCACTATCCACCTGGAGAGTAAAGGACACGGATGAGTGTGGAAGCAAGTTTCTTTGTTCTTAACAAGTACAACTGATAAAAAGATTTATACAACTGAAAATCCCAAATCAATTATACGCTCTAATAACAACGGTCCCCACGCCAGTCATAGCTGTAGGAACCTTAGAAAATTTCTTCCTTGTCCTATTAAAACTCATCCACACTAAGTTATAGTTTCACGCACCTGAACATCCACAATTTGTCTCGTCTGTAGACCCTGGGGAATTTCAATTGTGTAACTTTCCTTTCCAGTCAGCCCAAGACTCTCAGCATTTTCTCCCGGTTGATACTCCATTGGTATAATTCCCATTCCGACGAGATTGCTGCGATGAATTCGTTCAAAGCTCTCAGCAATTACAGCCCGGATGCCCTGCATCCACGGGCCCTTAGCTGCCCAGTCACGTGACGAGCCTGACCCATAATCCTTCCCGGCCAAGATGATCAGATGTCTGCCCTCTTCACGGTAGCGCTCTGCTGTATCAAACACGTCCATCTGCGATGGAGATGCAAAACAATACGAAATTAAGTAGTGGCATGATGTTTAAACACTTTAACTTCAAACCATAAAGTAACATACTAATAGGTAGACAGTTGCTATTTATTTTTAAAAAATTACACAGTTCACATAAAATAACACTTAAATGGAACGTTATCCTTATACAAAAATCTAGTGGTAAAGTTGGGTACTAGTACCGTGTCTCCCGACGGAACATGGATAGTTTTGGGTGCAGCTTTGCCAATGAACTTATTCACCAGGCGAATGTTGGCAAAGGTTCCCCGAGCCATCACTGCATCATTACCACGGCGTGAGCCGTACGAGTTGAACTCGCGGGGGGTGAGTCTGTCAAAATAAAATATTTAGCACTTATTATCAAGTAGCAAATAGCATTCCCACTTGAAGGAGGAAGGCAGCAGTAAAGAGAATAAAGCCAGTAGGGAAAATGTAACGTTGAAACGTCAATAGAGCACGTTCCACCCCCAGTAGTGCTGATGTAATGGTCAAGAGCGCACAGTAGGGAAAATGTGATGTTCCACCATCGAGACTGCAGTACCTATCACCAGCCAGTGGGAGAAATGTATGGCGGAACCGTCAAAAGTGCACTACGTACCCCTAAGCAGCAGATGATGTTGATTCGTCATAGTGCACTACCTATCCCCTGCCAGTAGGGAGAATGCAAATTTGAACCGTCAATAATGCACTATCTACCTCTAGCCAGGGAAAAGAATATAATGTGGAACCGTCAAGAGTGCTTTACTTTCCTGGAGGGAGGAATGTAATGTGGAACCGTCAACAGTACTCTACCTACCTGGAGGGAGGATTGTAATGTGGAACCGTCAATAGTGCTCTACCTCCCTGGACGGAGGACCGTCAACAATGCTCTACCTATCTGGAAGGAGGAATGTAACGTGGAATCGTCAGTAGTGCTCTACTTACCTGGAGGGAGGGATGTAATGTGGAACCATCAATAGTGCTCTACCTCCGCGGAGAGAGGACCGTCAATAGTGCTCTATCTCCCTGGAGGGAGGGATGTAATGTGGAAACGCCATGAGTGCTCTACCTACCTGGAGGGAGAAATGTCATGTGGAACCGTCAAGAGTGCTCTACCTACCTGGAGGAAGGAACGTAATGTGGAACCGTGAAATGTGCTCTAACTATCTGGAGGGAGGAATGTAATGTGGTACAGTCAATAGTGGTCTACCTACCTGGAGGGAGGAGTGTAATGCGGTACAGTCAATAGTGGTCTACCTACCTGAAGGGAGAAATATAATGTGAAACCGTCAATAGTGCAATACCTACCTGGAGGGAGAAATGTAATGTGGAACCGTCAATAGTGCATACCTACCTGGAGGGAGAAATGTAATGTGGAACCGTTAAGAGTGCTCTACCTACCTGGAGGAAGGAACGTAATGTGGAACCGTGAAATGTGCTCTACCTACCTGGAGGGAGGAATGTAATGTGGAACCGTCAAGAGTGCTCTACCTACCTGGGGGGAGGAATGTAATGTGGTACAGTCAACAGTGGTCTACCTACCTGGAGGGAGAAATGTAATGTGGAACCGTCAATAGTGCAATACCTACCTGGAGGGAGAAATGTAATGTGCAAACGTCAAGAGTGGCAATAGCTACCCCCTACCAGCAGGGGTAATGTAATGTTGAACCGTCAAAAGTTTGTCTACTTCCATCTGGCAGTTGGGAGAATGCAATGTTAACCGTCAGAGTGTACTATCTACCCCATGCCAGTACTACGGAGAATGCAATTACGTACCCCCTACCAGCAAGGTATCTAGCTGCTGGGCTAGTGCGGGCAATGCTCCCAGCCGGAGATATGTGGTCCGTGGTGACAGAATCGCCCAAATTCAACAAAACCGCCGCATCTTTTATTCCCTCTACATGTGGCAACTCTTTATTCTGCATTAAGACACGAATTATTTTAACAAGCTCAGTAACACGTACATTATTTAAAGGGTATTTTTTCTTTCACTTGCGTTTGGTATTTCATTAAATGTACGCACATCTTTAATGTATTATCAGGAAAGGAAGACTCGTAAGGATGTGCCAAGTCTCAGCTTAGGTCTGTATGCAATTCTTCCCTCCTTTGAAAATGGGTCAAATCCGTTTTACTCTATCTAAATTGTGAATATGGCTACTCTGACGAGGTCTCTTGATAAAAACCTTTGATGATGTCTTTTATGTACACACAGTTGCAACAAAGTTGTGAGAGATTGAAATGAATGCTTTAGTCCAACGAATACGCACAGAACTGAGTTGAACAAACGCATTTATATCTTTAAGTGAAAACCTTTACAGTCCTGTAAATACTATTTGAAACTGACAGCAACACAGTGTTGTAACATGGAATCTGACAACAAATTGTCACTGTAACAAGAAATTACTTTACACCTGAAGTAGCACGTACCATACTCTCAAAGAACGGAGGGCTCTTGATATAGGTGGAATTCTTGTCCCATGGATAAAGTTGACTCTCTGGTGCATCCAGAGAATTCCAGCGGTGATTACCATACTAAAAATAATGTGCCAGAACAACAATGTTCTCATATTTGATGTTAGGTTGAGGTGACTCAAACGGACAAAAGGGTACGATATAGTTTATAACGCAGATTTTCGAATAAAACCAAGATTGGCGTCGGTTTGGTAGTGGAAAGGTGGTTTGATAGTGGGAAGGTGGAATGGATTGATGGATAAATGAAATGGATAAACGCGTGAATGGGCTGGGTTAACTAAAGGTTTTAGAGGGTGGATGGGTTGGGCTAATGAGTGGATGGGGTTATTTCACGAATCATGTGTGGGCGGGATGGATTAAAAGGTGGCAGGGTTGGGTCAGTTGGTGGGTGGGTGGGATATATCAAAGGGTGGGAAGGATTAATGGTTTGGGTTAATCAGTGGGTGGGATATATTAAGGTAAGGAATGTATATATCTAAGATAAACTTCGCACTTACTGCAATCTTTCCATAAACTTCTTTGAACATTGCTGGTATCACATGTTTTCGTTCAACTTCCTACAGAAAAAAAGGAACACAAGTTCAGTAAAAGAATCACAAGAAATATTGACCCTTAACATTAACCCTACGCGTCTCTTCTTATTTATATATCCAGGAACCCAGGGAATTCAACCACTAATGTTCTCTCAATAACAAATAATATGTCAAGAAACAGTGTAGGTCATCCAGTAATCTCGATCCGCTGATAAAAAACAAAACAATACTATGTTGGGATGGAACAAGACAGATCTAAAATTTTCCAAGTATTTCTGTTTCGAAAAAAGTATGAACGGAGATATTGTCTATTTTTAAGTAGCATCAGAGGCTGTCAGTCTATAGTCTGTCTGTCTGTCTTCTATCTATCGATCAACTGACATCTAAGTTACAGTAAGTTGCAAGCAAGGTTAGGAAATTACTTTCTAACCCTTTTCAGACTGGGCTTTTTCGGCATTAATGGGACTGGGACTGTGTTGCGCCCCACCGCCCCCTTCCTTAACTCCAAATCTATAAAAGCTTTTGCTATGAAACTTGGCAGGAAGGTAAATCATTAAAATCTACTGCTCAAGGCGTCACTGATTATGACGTCATAATGACGCAATTTCTTTAAAAAAACGAGTTTCTCCAAAATCTTTCTTTCTTTCTTTCAAATATTGCGTTTGAAAACAATATAAATGTACCTTAAATTTGTCAATTACAATAATTTTTAAGTTTCTGCAGATATTTGAATAAAGATGGACTAAAACAACTTGCATGAACAAAAAAATAACATTAAAAACAAAAATACCAGTCATAACGTCATTATGACGTCATCAGTCCGCCATCTTGGATTTTATATGACAATACTATTTCACAATACAGTGAAGTCATAATTTACCCTAATTGATCCGAATATTTTTTGCTGTGTATAGAAGTGGTTAACATATTAAAATCCATGTATTTCAAGCTGTAAAATGCAACAAAGCTTTATGAGACAGCAAATGACCTAATTTGACCATAAACAAGAAAATAGCCATATGACATTTGAAGGTCCAGGGGACGCGTTGCACCCCCCCAGTCTGAATAGGGTTAGAGTAGATGCATCTAAAGCAACAGGATTAAAAATTTAAATATTAAAAGTTGCTGTCCCGGGAGGTTTTGAAAATTTAACCGTTTAATTTTCAAACTATCAATTCAGTCAAGCGAATTTGCATCGGATTAAAAAGTAGCTGAAATTGTCAGCCCCTTTTCAAATCAGGTGAACGCAACGATTTCGCTGCAAATCAAGACAGTGACTTGATTTCCCTGTGAAACTTGGCGGTAACCTGGCCAGATCAGTGTGATTGGCTGAAATAATTTGCAGGGATGATAAAAAGTTATAGGCCAATATCGATTCTTTCATTTATCAGTCGCATTTTTGAAAGACTTATTTACAAACAGCTATATTCTTAACTTAGTTGATCGCACACGTCTCAACCCCGGGCAGCCTAGGTTTAGATCGTTACATTCTATCATCACAGCTCTTCTCGCTCTCACGAACGAGTCTGTGCTTTAACATTGACAGGGGAATGATTTCTGACCTGAGCAAAGCGTTTGATACTATTGATCCTTCCTTTTTATCAACTAAATTAGAGTGGAAATCGATAATCCTACTTTACAGTCACTGGAAGTGACGTGAGAATCGTACTCAGAAGAACGTTGTTGTAGTTTTCAATATCGTGGCGAAATTTTAGATAAAATTTGGTGACTTGTTTGAGCATTTTGAAAATGGCGAAAAGTCGGCGGGTGTCTCTCATTCAAAAATCATTAATTTCCTTCCAAACGTTCATGCATAAAATCCATGAAAGACAAAAGAGCTGTAACACAACGTCCTTTCTAAATATCAAAATAACGGGTTCAAAAGATTATTTAAGTTCAAGTTAGACCCTTTTCATTTGCTTGGCCGAGGTGGCAGCAGACGGTTGAAGTTTTAATTCAAGTTTTTGAACCGTCTGGAATTTTGAAATCTACAACGAAATTCTTCTGGTTATGGTTTCACGTTACTTCCGTTGACCGTAAAATGGTTTGAATCCTACCTTTCTGGGAGAAGCCAGAAATGTTTTGTTAACGGCGTGCTTTCTGAAGAGCAACCAATAACTTGTGGTGTGCCGCAAGACCACTTCTGTTTTTGGCGTGTATAAACGATCTCACCACAAGTCTTAAGTTCAGCACTAGCAGAATGGACGCCGATCACAAATCTGACATTCTCTTCGAACAATGTGTCGATTTAAAGATGGAGATGAATAACGATCTTGAAAATATTGCAGCAAGGCTTATATAGCAAACAAATTAACACTTAATATGTACATGTTAATAAGTACAAAGCAAAGCGTCGCAACTTTTGATGAAATGTTTCACTTGAAAACAAGTGGAATTTCACTATCGATGGTAGATAAAACCAATTTCCTCGAAGTTCCAGTTGATAAACTTCTTACATGGGAGTCTCACGTTAAGAGCATAACAAAGAAAGTTGTCTCTTTAATTGCAATGTTTAAAAAAAATTAAAAGTCTTTATAAATCTACTATCGAGCCCCACTTTGACTATTGTTCTATTGTTTGGAATAGTATTGTCTCTGAGCATGCTTTCAAACTTCGGAGATTACAAAACAGAGCTGACCATTTCATTACTGGAGTTCAGTACACCGAGCTGTCAAGAGAAGTTTTTAACAGGCTCGGATCTCAATCCTTAAAGCAAAGACGACTCGAACAAATCGCTATTATGTTTAAAATAGCAAACAGTATGTCACCAAGTTAATTACGAGACATGCTTCAGAATGATTTCCATTCTTGGGTGTATAACCTACGTAGTTCAGATAAATTAAAATATTTTTTTCCCCAAAAACAGAACTGATAACTATCATAAATTTTGTCTCTATAGGCGTAAAATTTTGAAACGCACTGCCACCAGAACTAAAAGGTATCAAGTCTCTAGAGACATTTAAGAAAAGGCTGAAGCTAATTGATCTACATCAACTGTGCGAAGTATCTTAGTAACTGATGACTTGTTTAAATAATTGTTTTATAAACTGCAAACAGAATTTTAGAATACCATTATTGTAAGTATGATTATCGTATTAAGTTACTTGTAAATTTCGATTTTAGCACGGCTATTGGACGAACATTTTCTGATGTAACTACCACGGATAAGTAAAGTTGTTTATTATTATTGTTTATTTTTATCAATCTCACTGTCTGTCTGTCCGACTATCGCTCTGTTTGTTTATTTATCTATAGTACTTCTTCAGTAATACACCGAATTGATGATCCATCAGTCCCGGCCAACACGTTAATAAACCTATTAATATCAAGTGACGAAAGATAGCTGTCTGTCTGTC
>JANRMR010194761.1:0-10359 GCA_025434825.1 Bergia sp. 'catenularis'
TTTGGAGCAAGTGTTTTGTCCTTGTCATGTGGGGGCTCGCAAATATATTCTATTTTTTCTCGTCTGAGCTTAAAAGCTAGAAACAGGATATCTGGATCGAGCGAGAAATCTCTTTCTGCTGGTGTTCATTGGAAGTATGAAGTCCCTTAGCTTCCGAAATGAAGTTTTGATTCCTCGTCAGATAAAGTTGAACATTGCAAGCTCGTAATGTTATAGTGTTGTATTTTCTTTATTTTGAAGCTTTTATAAAACTGAAGGTTTGAGGCCTAAATTACCTCAAGGTTTTATCCTGTTCATTTTCCAGACCTCATTGGTTCAGGCTTGCCGAGGTTGGAAGGTCTGACTTTAAAGAAGATGATAATAATTGTGTCTCAAAACCAAACTGTGACTTTTAATACTTGAATTCGTATGACTGACGTATTTCGGACTCATTTGACACTTTCCGAAAAAGGGGTTCAGTCACTATGATATTATACAGGATATTGAAATGAGATTATGAAGAATTAATTACGTTGTTTGGTAAAAGTATTTTGAATAGTTAATGTCCCTAATTCCTCCCCACAATTTGTCTAGTTGTGCAGTAAAGTTGAATAATCTCACAAACAACAGATAATTGAACTATCGCAATCGCATTTTATCTCCTGTTGATAAAATAAGTTACTCTTGGCCTGGTTGGTTGCTGTTCTAAAATATCTGAAAGTCATTGTGTTTGGTAGTTTTAGATAAAGTTTGGCTTCTTACTGGCATCGGTTTTGATAAAACGCCAGTAAAGAACACTTTGAAACAACTTTGTTCAACATTCATTTTGTTTTGAAGAAATGATCAAAAGAAGCTGAGCTAGTTCTTTTCTAAAAAAAACAGTTTTAATAAATCAGCCATTGTACACTGTTCTGCCCTGTTGCATAACGGGAAATCAACGCCATTTTCGCGCGGGAAAACCCTTCCATACAATTTATATTTTAATATAGGTCTCAAACCAGGTTTGACGTCTACATCAACAATTGTCCAGACATTTTTAACTTTCAATCAAACTTCTGGAAATGGATAATGGGACCTAGTGAGACGTTGAATACTTGCTAAATTTGTTCATTGTCCTTTTAAAATAAAATGTCGGTTGCTTCAAACAAAACTCCGACATTTTTGTGATTTTCACAGTGCCAATAAATAGTTCTTTTAAATTGGCAAGGATCACGTCTTCTATCAGCCCTTTATCAGATGTGCTCAGTCATCAGCAAATTACAAAAAACTAAACAAATTCAGCCCAATTTTTTCCGAAAATCTAGCACATTCTAACGAGCTAAGCTGCTGCTCAGAATTTAAACAAGAGTAATGCCAGCAATGTCACATGATCAAATGTCATAGCATATCATACACATTTCCCGAGGCTATATCAATGGAGAAAGAGATTTTCCATCTCCAAAATAAGCGATTTCAATTCTCTTTATAAACATTTGCTTGCAATTAAGTTGAGAACTACCTTGAAGTGTATTAACTTTTAGACTTGTTCTGCTAAGGCTTTCGATCAAATTTTTGTATCAATATTTATGAGTGATATAGGTTTCCAGCTCGATATGAACGTATCTATTTGTCTTTTTACTTTTTATCAGTTCAATTCAAGATTGCCCAAGGTGCCATTACATGTACGCGTACTTTCAGGCCTGTTTTGTAGCAAAAGCTGCCAACACTCTAAAAAGAGGGAATACGATATACTTGGGCACAAAATAGGACGCAAATGAAGTTTGAGAAACTCTATTTCAATATTGTTAAGTTTTCCCTGGCACCAAACCACAATTACCCTAAAGCCAATGGTGGCAGCTTCATTTGTGGTGAGTTTTGACCAGGTGGCAGACCTCGGTAGAAAACGAAAGATTTTTGAATTATAAAGAACCATGAGACAAATTATGTTGTTTTATAAAAATAAAAAAAACAATTGGAGATGTCAGTCTCTCGTGTTCTCGGATGTTTTTCAAGATTTCAAGGTTGAAATGTGGAATCAATGATTGTTTGAAAAAGCACCGATATACAGGACCGCGGAGCAGGGGGGGCTGGGGGGGGGGGGGCTGGCCCCCTCAATAATATTTCTAAAATTATATTTTTTTAAAAAAAACAAATTCTGAAATTACACTAATTTTTTGTAAAATAAAACAACTTCCATGTTGCACTGTATTCTTCTTTTTATATCTCCAAACTTTTTGCGTTTGCAGGTTGTTTACTTTGGCATTCATTTATCTTCACAGGCGGTGCCTGATAAAAGACATCATTTCTTTCATGAATTTAAACAAATATTTTTTAAAAGGATATATAAACATCATGTAATGCGTTTTATACAATTACAATAACAAGGTCAGGAACTCGCCTCAACTGTTAAAATATCAAAATAACTGATTGAGTTGATGTATTTCCTCTGGTTAGGAATGGATGGTGCGGCTACATCACTCGTTTCACAATGATTCACAACTAACCTACGATAATATATTACCTGTAGTTACACATGCATCCAACAATGCATGTACCAAGTTTATTTGTGCGTCAAGAAATTTCTATTCCATCACATATAGTGATCAAATAGTGCTTTATTCACGTAAATTTTGGTTCACATTTGTCTTGCAGTTTACAATTTTAGACGCAATTATAGCGTTTTTAGGGGTCCCTTTTTTCAAAATTTCCCGGGGGAGCATGCCTCCGGACCTCCCTAGATAACTCGCGCCTTCGGCGCTCCTCGCTCCCCCAATCAAATTCTTGCTCCGCGGTCCCTTTGATATATCGGAATACAACTGTGCATGCTTGAAACGAACACAGCCTCAAAACCCCATTCAGTTACAGCTATTCGAAGTTATTAAAAGATAAGAAGGATTTGTGTATTTAAACCGTTGCATTTTGTAAACTGTTCTTGAATTTTGCAAGTTTGTCAGTTTGATTGTTGTTTTTCAGACCCTTCATGTAGGGCAACAGCGTAAAACGTGCTACTGAACAACACAGAAATAAGCTTGATTGATGTGCAGCTTCAACTTTCAGCACTGAGAGAGTTCGCTCTTTATTTATCAATGCGAATGATTCATAATCAAGCGAAATATTAAAATCTAGTTGTCAGTGTCATGTTTTTTTTTCTAGTGATGTTTCAAATGACTTTCCTTCAAGTTTTGTACCGAAACTGTAAACTACTGGTCTGTCTTGGGTGAACACAAACAAAATCTTTTTAATATTTTTGCAATTTAAATTGCTCCGAGTCACGCCATGTAAACCTTTTGTTCATCGGCTGGTTTGTGCTTCTTCATTCTTGGAACTTACTTGCATAGTTAAAATATTAAAAACAGAAAATATAAAGTTTTAGCTTTAAAAAGCCTACATTGTATGGTTTATCTACTTAAATATATTAAAACTGCAGACTAAAGCTGACACACTGGACTGACAGAAACCTATCAAAGCAGTCCACCGAAGACGGAAGTAAGCTAAAGCTCCATATATTTACATTTTGCTCGATTTTCGGTACCGTTTTTATCCGTGCTCGGACTATCTATTTTCGTAGGCCGAGCACGGGTAAAATTGGCGTGGGTGCCATTTTTATCCGTGGCGTACCAAAAACCGAGTGTAGCAGTAAATGGGGCTTCACGAACTGTCTAAACTAGTTATCAGTTTAAAACAACGTGGCAGTTTCTAATTTTTGTTCAAAAACTGAAATGAAGTTTCCCTTTCACATAATTTCTTTATTATGGTTTGCTTTCACATTGATTTCCACACGCTACATTACGAAACATAGTTAAAGATCAATAACACGATAATTTCTTCGTCTACGTTATTTAATTTCAAGCGTTTGCTTGGTGTTTTTAAAGTGGTCACGAAACAAAAATTGAAGTGAAATTCCAGATAATTGTCATTCCTCGGAGGAAAACATTTTGTTTAACACCACACTAAAGAATATAGCTTTTCTTACAGTCGGCTGTGGACAGTTTTTTACAAAAACAAGCAAATGCAGATTAGTTTTAATTTTGTTTTTGCTAAGCATAAGATATCCGCAAATGATCATGAACTGTTAAAAAACTCAACAAGACATATAATTAAAACATACACGTATAGACTAAGTAATGTACATGATTCTCAAAACTTTTACTGTTCTTTATACACGTGCTGATGTGTTTGGTTTAAATGCTTTTTATAAGAAAATGGATTGATTAAGATAACAAAGCTATATGCAGTGCCAGTGGTACAAGAACTATTTACCTCTCCTACGATGTCATAGCTGTGGGTTTTGAATCGCCGAGGAAAATCTTCCAAACGAATCACTCCTGACTCGCGATCAGTGTCCGCAGTCACCACAGAAATTGGTTGTGTCGGCGAGTTACTCGCTATAATTTTGACAGGGAAGGAGATATCTCGTGGCTTCGGAACGTACAATGGTTTCTTGCTCTGCTTGGAGTGCGACATCAAGAATGTTGTCAAAATTTAAAGTAAACACAGAGCTCGCAAGTGCGTCAAATTTCTTTAAACTCGTTTACATTTAAACATGCATTTCACGACTGCCAGACAACCGAGTACGCGTAAAATCCTGTCCTAAGTAACCTCTTGGCGTGCAAAGACGATAGTGAATTATAAATTTAAATTTAACAAAGCATACAAACATAGGTTAGCGAACTGTCAAATCTTTTTGGAGAACGAAATTCGCAGAAATTCCAAGCGTGACATTCAATTCCCGGAAATGACGCTTGTTGATGCATTTTAATTTTTTAAAAATACATCGCAGTTTGACGCATTGACGTGGAACCGTACTCAGAGGAACTTTGTTGTAGTTTTCAAGATTGTGGCGAAGTCTTAGAAAATACTTCAAGACATATTTGAGCTTTTTGAAGACGGCAGCAAGGTTGTCGGGTCTCACTTGTTCAAAAATCACTTATTTCCTTCCAAACACTCAGATTAACAACTCAGTAAAATTCCATCAAAGACAAAGTAAATTAACACAATGTCGAAGTAACAGATAAGTCAAGTTGATAAGTGCTCACGTTCTTCACCGAGATATATAGTAGACGACCTTTCTCACGTCACTAGTCTTCTGTCGATTGTAAAAACTTGAAAACGAAGCAACGTCTTCTATTCATGCTCTCTGATGGTTAGCTTTATTTTTAATTTTGATAACTGTTTAGAAGCGAGCTACCTTTTTTCAATTTGTACAAACTTTCTGTTGTGCAATAATTTATTATTCCTAATTTTCTTTCGAGCTACCAAACGGCAGCTATTTTTCCCGTTGATTAAAATCACTTTCTCTTAGCATGAAATACTTTTCTTAGAATTAAATATTTTGCTTATTATACACGTGTTCATGTCAGACAGTTATGGGTACTTCGGCACTAAATGACGCAACTGAAATCTTAGCTTCTTTTGATTGTACTTATTTCAGAATAATAGTACGAATGTTAAACACTGAAAACCTGGAGACAAAGACTGCATGTGCATGGGCGTAATAATTAATAATTGAAATAGGCCGCGCAGCACGTTGAGGGGCTAATGGGCGTATTTACCCAGAAGGACGAATAATTCGACTGGCCTGGATAAATACGGGACTTAAATACTTAAATAAGTTCCCCTAAGTTAGCTTACGCTAATTGCTAGGGTGGTCAGTCAGCGGCTAATTATACGCCTTTTGAGATGGTGATGAACTCTGATAGATAGAATACAGAGTAGTGCGGCCGATTTGAAGGCATTAACATTTGGAGCAGATGTTACAGAGTCCGGGAGATATTTCCAAGTCCTAACAGTTCGAGGAAAGAACGAGTAGGAGTAAGCCAGGACATTGTTATGTATCTACTTGTACCTGTCTGAATTCACTCTAGTAGGCCATCTATTTTCTTGGATACTTGGAGGAAATGAGATGTTAATTAGCCCACTGCGTATTTTGTGGAAAGCCGTAGCTTGAGCGACAAGACGTCCATGTTCAAGCGAGACCCAGACAAGCGATGAGACCAGGCCAGAAGTGCTGGTGTGGCGCTTATAATCATTCTTGACAAAGCGTGCAGTATATTTTTGTACTTGTTCGATTCTGGAAACGTCCCTGTTAGTGTGCGGGTTCCATGCTGACGACCGCATATTCAAGGATTGGCCAGGCTATGTAGATCGTGTTGGGATGGATGTGGTCAGACACGGACGACATTTCGCGATACACGACTGCATAATCCGCGAAAAGTCGCATATTGGAATTGCAATGATTGACGATGTCGTTAATAAACAGTAGAAATAAGGTGGGCCCTAGGACAGTGCCCTGAGGGACCCTTGAGGTGACTGCCACATGACTGGAATGAGATCCGTCCACGGTCACAAATTGGGTGCGATTAGACAAGAAGCCCGCAAGCCACAGTAGAGTTTTCCCACTGATCCCATAAAGTTCGAGTTTATGGATGAGCTTAGCACGGGAGACTCTGTCAAATGCCTTACTAAAGTCCATCATAATGGCATCAACTTGACCGCGTCTATTTAATATTGACGCCCAGTCGTGGGTTGCCATGATAAATTGTGTTTCGCAAGAAAAACCTCCACGAAAACCGTGCTGCAAGTACGTGATGATATCGTATAGGTTCAGGTGCTTATATATGTGGTTCACCACAATGTGTTCCATAACTTTACAAGCCAAGGATGTTAGTGAAATGGGACTAGACTTGATAGACTGGATCTTAGGTCTTTCTTAAAAACTGGAGCAACCATTGCAGTTAGCCAGTCGCGTGGTAACTGGCCCGAGTCATAGCTTTGTTGAAAGATAAAATGTAAGGTTTCTGCTATTTCTGAAGACAAGTCGTGTAAAATACGGGCTGGTATGCTGTCAGGACCAGCACCCTTACGCGTAGCCAAGTTATCAAGTTGTTTCATTAGACTGAGGACAATAAATGCGATGTTACCGATAGCAGGACACAGAGGGAGACCAAGATCTGGGAGACAACCATCATCTTCAGTAGAGACACTCTGGAATTGTTTGTTGAGAATTTGAGCTTTATCACTGGCTGAAATATAGATGTTATCATTGTTATCACGAAGTGTAGGGATCCCTGATGATTCAGATCGACAGTGCTGAACATAATTCCAGGATTTCTTGGGATTAGATATTAAACTACCCCCGACATCTTCATTCAGGTATTTGTTATGAGCATCCCGAAGAGTCTTGGTCACCTTGTTTCGTTGTTTCTTGTAGGTTACCCATGCAGTTGACGTTTTACTGCTATTCCGCTTGGCACGCTGGATAAGACGTTCCCGGTTGCGCAGTTGCCTTTTAATGTCAGCAGTCATCCATGGAAAATCAGACTTGCGTTTGTTCATTTTGAAGGGAACATAGAGGTAAATGGCTTTTATTAATTCTTCTTCAAGGAACAACCAGTTTTATTCGACTGATCTTGATTCTGGGTTTGATTGTTTGAAATTTGAGGCCACAGTGGAAATATGTTCCCTCAAGTCAGACAGATCCATACGGTTGAAAAGGTAAACTTTATGAGGTGGCTTGCAAACCCTGCGAGGGTTGGTGTTAATGCTGAAGTTAACCAACTCGTGGTCACTCATCCCAGGTTGCAAATTGATGTTGGTCACAAGAGAAGGGACAAATGACAAGACAAGGTCTAGTGTTTTCGTAGACGCCGGACGTGTGGAATCTCTAACATGCTGTGTTAGCGAATGATCGTCGATAAGGGCCAGTAGCCTATTCGTGATAGAGGCTGTGCGCGGATTTGTGATTTCAGGAGGATCCATCTTCCAATTAATATCTCCGCAATTTAAATCTCCAGCAATCACGATGTTTGGATGCTTTTTCTTGTGAGTGTCATACACTTTAAGAACGGCTTGTGAGAGAAGATCAATGCGGGATGAAGGTGCAGAGGGAGGCTTATAGAAAGCACATAGAAATAGCTCCTTGGATTTAGATATGCGCACTGATACCCAAATCGACTCATCATCTGAATCTGCGGGCAGATTATTTAACGCAACTGATGGAATAGAAGAGTTCACTGCTATAAAATATCCACCCCCACCACAGTCCTATGGATTGTATAACCATCCGGGAACACAAAGGAGGAGGGGATGGTAAGGTTTAGTTGCGATTCGCATCCGCAAATAATGTCGGGATTGTATTGATTCACAAGCTCAGCAAATATTACAGCTCTCTCAGCACTTCTAATATTGCCATAGTTGATCTGCATGCACTGTTTTCTCTTTTCTTGTGTCGCACCTTGGAGACTGGTAATGAGGATGCCAGGGGGGTCGGGCTTGAACAAACAAGCGATGGCGAGAGATCTTGCAACTCCGAATCATGAAGGTTAGATAGTGGGTCGAATCTATTACTAGAATTAACACTTGACAAAAACAGCGACGAGCTCAGGCTTGGGAGGCCACAATTACAGCATAACCAGATGTATGAACGATGCTTCTTCAGTATCTCAAAGTTTGTATCACAAATATCCAAACACGCATCGCATCAAAGAACAGAATTTAAGTGGTCTGATCAAATATGAGATGTGTCAAACGGATGTTTTTTTTCCTGTTTTCGTTGTTGAAAACACATTGAAGCGGTTATAAAGCTTGTTTACTTGGTTAAAGATACCGTTTAATTCGTCTGTTTCGTGCGTCTCGGGTTTACCCAGTCGAATTATTCGTCTGTTTGGTGCGTCCAAACGACGCACTAAACAGACGAAATAAACAGCACGAAACTTTAGTTCGTCTGATGCAGATTTCCGTATTTATCTAGACGAATTATTCGTCTTTCTAGGTAAATACGGCCAATCGTTACAATTTGAATATGAACTCGCCGGAGTGTTGTGGTCAAAACAAACGCAGAACATCCGATCGCAGCTTGCGGATAAAGGTTTATATGGGAAATAAGACTTTGTGAGCACAAATCAACACACATCAACAAAGGTTCGAGTTAAACATCTCAGTGATACTCATATCCAACGTTTCCCACCGCCCGTGGTCAAATCGTTCAAAGTATTCAAATGAAATACTGCTCAGGTTTAGATCATTTTAGCCAAAAATGATAGACAATATTTGAATACATGAACAATATTTTTAATACTTGTATTAACGATTGAAATCATCAGAATCACTTTAAGAAGAAAATATATAAATGAATAGAAAAAATTGAAAAAAAATAAACTAAAATTAGAAAGCAAAGACCGAAGACGTAGAAAAGCTAAGAGCAAGAAACTAAATCTTTCATGTGGCCTCTAATTCTAGTATTTGCTGCGTTCATTTTTTTAAAAATCATTTTTAAAATCGAATCAACATCTCTTACGATCATTGCGATCAATGGCAGTTTCTGTTATTACATTTTTTATCCTCACTCTTGAAATTTCCAATAATATGCAATACATCACACAAGTCCTCGGTCTTAGCCGGCAAAAATATCTTGTTTGCGAAATTACCGAAGGAGAAAACTATCGAACGATCGTTTTAAGTGGTAAAAAGTTTAACTTTTTAATGAGTCAGGGAGTCACGAGTTACTCATGCTGGACAGTAGATTGCAGGCTCAATAGTTTGGGAGCACGTGCAGCAAGTCGCGGGAATCACGGCGGAAATATTATGGATTGGTAAGTAAAATCTTGCTACTTTCATATTTAGTTAATTAAATGTAAGTAAAATTTGGTTTTAAAAAAGGTAGGGCTGAGACGAAGGCCAAAAAAACCTTCAAAGGTTCGTTGGGGTTTTCGAACGAACCTTCGTTTCAGGAAGTACTTAACGAAACACTCTCGATCTCTGGTTCCAACACATGAAAAAACGATTGCAAAATGCCGCGCACGACCACCCAATGTATTCACCCTACACCAAGCAGCGCAGCCTGAGACACACAAGAGACATTTCAAATTCAAGGTCACGTTTCTCAGAAATTAGGGAATTTTTGTCGAAATATGCCGTTGTTTTGTATAAATTTAAAACTACTGACCAAAGAAACGAAGGTTCGAAGGTTGACGAAAACCTTCGAAGGCAACGTGAACGAGCGACGGTTCGAAGGTTCGTCCTAGCCCTAAAAAAGGCATAAATCTGTCCCGCCGCTATGGTATACTTACATGAGAGGGTCATACATGTCTATAATTTCATGTCATTTCGCCAGCAAACAGCAAAATTTTAAACTAAAAGTGTCGCAGAACATACAAAAATATAACTGGGTTTTGATCATTCCGCGTTATCAGGAGAAATTAAACTTTTTCGTTGAACAGGTTTGGAACAATTTATACTGCAATCCACACTCGACACCAGAAAGCTTGGTAAATATAATCATCCTCGTGGGATGTTCAGCAATGTATCGTAATCCGCATGATATAAATACCACTGCCCAGTCAAGTGGTAACGGCTAATTTACTCGAAATTCGCAACTCCAGCCGCCATTTTAATTTCTCCTCA